>PVKY010004584.1:0-18990 GCA_004027775.1 Bradypus variegatus
CCTGGGCTCTCGGGGCTGTTCCCCGTGTCAGTTTCATAACTTTAAAACTTGTGGATGGAGGATGCACAACCAATACTGGCCATCCTTACCCACCTTACTCACTGCTCTGGGGCTCTTCTGATTGTAGAGTGGGGTTCTTCTGCTGTCTGATCTGTGATTGGACTTCAGTATCTGCTGGGAAATGCTGTTGTTAATTTAACAGCAGGGAGCAAGTTATCCATGTCTGCTGAGCTATGGTTTTAAATTAATTAAAATATTTTACATAATATTTGACAGATTCAAAAGACTGTATGGAGCATTTCTGAAAGTTATGCTGTGTAATTTAAGAGAAACCCCAGTGAACCTACAACCAGAACTTCACTGTTGTGGACCCCTCTGCTCCCGCCCACTGATGTCTTGAATTTTGTCTTTTCTCTGCCTTGATTTTAGAAATATAATTCAGTAACATTTGTGTGTATCTCTAAGCAATATAGTATGAGAGTTTGTTATTTGTTTTTTACACTTCATAAAAATGATTTCATACTCTGTAGTCTTCAGTTTCTCCTTTTTTTCACTCAACATTCTATTTCTAAGATAATCTTTTATTATTTGTCAGTATGTTTTGTATTTTAAAAATGTTTTTATTAGAGAAGTTGTAGGTTTTCAGAAAAATCATGCAGAAAATACAGAATTCACACCACCCCCCCGCCATTACAATTTTCACTATTATTAACACTTTGCATTAGTGTGGTAACTTTGTTCCAATTGATGAAACAATATTGTTATAATTGTACGGTTGACTTTAGTCCATAGTTTATATTAGGGTTCACGGTTTGTGTTGTGCAGACCTATGGTTTTTTAAAATTTTTATTCTGTTAACATATATATAACCTAACATTTCCCATTTTATCCACTTTCAAATATACAATTCAGTGGTATTTATAACATTCACAAGATCATGTTTTTATTCCTATATAATATTCCATTGTGAGATTATACCATAATTTATCTTTTCATTTTCTAGTTGATGGATATTTGGAATATTTCCAGATTTTTGCTATTATGAATAGTGCTGCTTTGTATATTATAGTATGTGCAATTGTTTCTTTAAGGCAATGTCTTTCAAACTGTTTATTTTAAAACCACAACCCAACAGGACATATACATAATTTATCTATCTGTCTGTCTACCTATCCATCCATCCTTCCTTCAAAAGCTTCAAGAAATAATGTATTCCTCTATTACAAGCAGTGATTCTGATTAAATTTAGTACAAATAGACAAAATGCTGGTAGAGACCCAATAAACTGATTTCTTTAACCATTTCTACCTGAAGTTTGAAAGCTAGTCTAGGATACATACCACGTTGTGAAATTGCTGGGTCTTGTGATATGCAAATTTCAACTTTACAAGTTGATGGCAAATTGTTTCCAAAATAGTTGACCCAACTATTCCTACCAATTATTGTTAACCCCATTCTTAACAATGTGCATTATTCCAGACTAAATTAGGTTTTCTACAAGGAATCTATTAATTTTGTAAACTGAATGAGAGGACTTATTAATGATCTCAGAACTAAAAATTTCTAGCCAAATAAAGTTCCAGTATTTCTAGAATACTGGAGAACACTACATTATTGTCCTATATGCGGTCTGAAATCTTGAATAGGAACATCTTCACATTCTCTTTACTTGAGAAAATGTCTTGCTTATTATTCTGTTTGTTTTGCCACTCAAGTGTGCAACTATTGATCTATCTCAGTTGTGGCTTCGTGCTTAATATTTTAAAGTCAGGCATCACTGAGTAACTGCTCATTAAAACGTAACCCTACGAGCGAACAGCTGTGCTGTCCCCGAGGCATTGTGGGACACTTCCTTTTTAAAGACTGGAATTTTATTTAGTGATGTGGGTGTGAAGGCCGAGGGGACTGGTTAAATCCGTATAAGTAGGCTGTTGGACAGAAGAAGTGGCTGATTTTGTTACAGCGTGGCCGTTTGTGGACTCAGCCTCACACGCCAGGTGCCATGGAAGGACCGGTTACTTTTCTAAACTTGGTTGGGTGGTTGGTGGGCGTCGTCCTCGGTCACCCTGACACTTCCCTTTGACTTGCTAGGTTGGGCCTCTGTGCAGGGCACCCCTCCTGAGCGCCCCTCCTGAGCACCCCTCCTGCGTCTGCTGTGCTCGGGCTCCTTCACTTAAACATCCCCCTGCTCATCTAGGCAGTGACTGAGTGCATCGGGTGCCCTCGGCCCTGCACAGCGCCTGCCTTCGTCACTCGTGGGCATCCTCCCGGTGACCGGCTCACCAGCCCCGACGTGGCCTGGTCCTTCCTCGAGTCTCCCACTGCAGGGCGGCTCCGCAGGGGTTCAGCTTCCCTGCAGGTTAATTTTCGAGTCCGTGGTGCCACCAGGCTCACTCACCCGATAATGCCACTCCATTTTAACTTTACGCGTCAATGCTTTCATCCTCCTTGTAGACAGGAACTCTTCAGCATGGCGCTGCCCTCCGCGCCGTCACCTCTGAGCATGTGCTTTCCTGGCTCGATGTGCAGAGCCTGTTTCCACGGATGAGCTCACGCCACCCAATACAGATTCAGCTTGGTTTTGTTTTGATTTTAGTTTCTGGCATTCCTTCTCAGGAATGAAGTTCCGAACTGCAGGGCTGAACAAGCAGTTGCCTGTGCGGTGGGAAAAGAGCAGTTGGCCGGCGGGAACTAGACGAGTTTACAGCACAGATACTGGGACCCTCCCTGGGCCCTTTCCTCGTCCCACCACACCCACGATTTCAGAGAGATCCGCCTGGAGAAGATCCAGGAGCAGCTCAAGTTCACGGCCTGGAGTCCACCCCGCTCGGTCTGGGGACCAGGGAAGCTGTGCCGGAGCCAGGCCCGACCGTGGGCCTCACTGGGCCTGTGGCAAAGACCAGAAGGCATTGCTTCCAGCTGACACAGAGTGTTAGGGTCTCCACAAAGACGCTGAGTCCCAACGGTGATTGAAAAATAAAAATTAAACAGAGCAGCATTCCTCCCAAGGAACCATTTAGTAGAGTCAAAAATCCCCCCCCCCAATATCCTTTATTACATTTCTAAAGGTTTAAATATTGTGAAACACTTGAACGGGGCTATGCCCTGACCTAGGATTCTTTTTACTCCTCTGGTCATGAAGATCCGAGTCTGGGAAGCTCTTGGGTGGTGTGAGCACAGCACATGGCACACAGCCCATAGCAGAGTCGCAATAAAACTCTGTTGAACGAGTCAAAGCATGGATGAAAGGGTGAAGATTCTTCCAGGGCTCCCCGGAGGACGGTGCTGAGGGCTTTTAAGACACGGTCACTGACTCTCGCGGCTCATCTGAGCACCAGGGAACGCGGTCAACGTGGCTTTGGTGGCACCAAGCAAATGGCCAAACCTTCTTCTCTAAAGTTCCGTTTCTCAGGAGACAAAATGGGGAGGAAAACAAGTGAAAGGTCATTTGCTGTGTTTACCATAGGGAATTGCAGGCTGAAGTTGAGGAAATTGATAAGTTTTGGAATAAACTCCATACACATTCTTGTGTGTTGTGTTGTTGTATGGTGTGTTCTGAATGAGACACGGTGGGTGTTTTCGGAAACACGTTTCTGGCTGTGATGTGCCCCTTCTGAGCCACCAGCTCACTGTCTCCGTTTGGGCTGAACTGCACTGATTTTGAGAGAGAAATGGAGCACACCTGTGTGTGTGTGTTTGTGTGTGTGTATGTGTGTGTCTTGGAGGGAGCTCATTTCATTTCAGTTATTCCAAAACACACATCAAGGTTAAAAAATGACTCGCAAGTTGTCCTGAGGTGACTTTATAACAATGAGAAGAAAGTTGAATATTCCTAGTTACCTTCAAAACCAACTTAAACTGATTTAAATAAAAGAAATATCCTTTTTCCAAATTTGTGCTAAGCTCTTCTACATGGATACTGTCTCGTGTTTAGAATAGTACCACTTATCTGTTTTCTGAAGGCCATGCTGGGAACGGTTTTTAAAAGTAGCTCGTTGACTACATCGGTAAAGTAATACCATATTGCTTACAAAAAAGCTGGGACAGATGTAAAATTCTTAGAAGTTTTAAAGATGTTTGCTGTTCTGATGGGCAAGGGGTTTATAAGATAAAGCATCCCCAAAACTTATTTAATTTGTTACATGGTTTGCTGACAGTGGAATCTTTCACGTCCAACAAAAATGTTTACATGAGAAGACAGGCATGCTGCGTTTCCAAGGCTAGCATTGTATTTTGGAGGAAGCACTGTTAAGCAAGTTCTCTTAATTCTGCTAAATAATCTAGATTGTTTCTGAGCCAAGAATTTGATACATCTTTAGAAGTAAAGTTTATGAAGTTTATCAGTTAACTCTAGGAACTTCAACATAGAAAGAACTTGGTAAATGTTTATTGAATGAATGGACATTTATTCCTGAATATCTGTATATGAATTCATATTTTTGTAAATTGAATCATACTTTTATATGAGTTCTGACTCACTCTGTAAAACAAATAATCCCTCCAAGTTTATATCTGTGGTAAACCCAGATTTTTCGTGGGTCAGAACTGCTTGGTGTAAGAACCCCATTAAGACATCTTGTGTTGCGTAAGATCTGATTTTTTCTTTTTGATGTTGCTAATGTCTGGAAAGTTCGATTTTTCCCCCCAAAGGACAATTGTTAGTCTCTAGTTTATAAACAGTTCAGTAAAACAAGATGTCTTTGCAGCTTCTATTTTTAATTGATAAATCATTCATGTTGACTTGGCCTTGATTCTTATTCTCCTTGAGAATGAGAATGTTTTATAAACACACTGGGAGTTACAAATGTACGAGGGAAGAAAGAAAGAATCACACTGTCAGCAATGTGATTTAAACTTGTGTATACAAGAGATTTCGATCAATGCTCATTAAAACAAGTAATGAGGCATGGTGGAATTGGGTTGAAATTAAGACTAAAGAGGCTCTGAGTAAGACGTTCCACTTTGCCGCCAGCCTGCTCTGGTTCCAGGGTTAAGGGTCCGTTTGGTTCTGTTCAGTGTCTCTGGTGAGTTCTGCGACTTGAGCTTTAGGACACGTCGGAGCTTCTGGGGGAGACGATGCCCTCTCGGCCTGGCTGGAAGTGAGTCTTGGGAGTGAGGGAGCCGGGAGCCGCCTCCAGGCACAGGGGGCACTGCCCGGCGAACGGATGGGAGACGCCGTCCTCTCCGTGGCCTTGCCCACATGCCAGGCCCAGCTACGTGGGCACCCCAGAGAGGCCCAGCCTGTGGCACTGGTTCAAAGTGCGTTGAGTCAGAGGGGAGAAAATCCAACTGCATTAAGTAAAAGTTTATACAGAAAGAAATTCAATTATGACTTTCCTTCCGAGATAGAATCAGTGCTTGGGAAAATAATGGGCAAAGCCTTTCCCACTTCTCTGCAGCTTTTCTCTTCTGTTTTCTATCATGATTTTCCTGGCTTGGGGAGCGTTTTTCAATTGATACAAAATTCAAGAATTACAGAAATGAACAGTCTTCTTCCCTTTGACCTCCAGCCACTATCCCTTATTCCCTTTTAAGAGGCAGCTAGGATGCCGGTTTCCTGGGCGTCTTTTAGGGAGATAAAAACATTTACCTCCTCCAGCCCCTTCCTCTGAGCCATGATATTAAAGGGTTTGAAAGTCACGTCAATCACTTATTTCTGTGAGGAGTGTAAGCGCTCTGTGTGCTAGCACAATTTTAGGATTTCTCCTGGCTTCCTAACTTCCAGTGCTGAGTGGCTCCTTGAATGAAAAGGGGAAGCGAGCCCAGAGGTTTCTGAGAGGCAGCCGGTCTTCCCAGAGCAGAGCCACGTTTCCTGCATCTCCTCGGAGGGGACGTGCTGGCCTCCTACCTTCTCATGGTGGACGGGCCCCAGGCTCCGCGGGCCTTTGTTTTCTAACCCGCATCCCACTTTCCCTCTTGCTCCCTATTTCCCACCTTGTCTTGCTCCTCACCATCTCTCCCCTCTCACCCTCCTGGTCTTTCTTGAATATCACCGAGACGTCGGCCCCCTGCAGCGGGCACCTTACCTTCCCCTGCCCAGGTCTGCCTCCCTCACTTCTCTGCCCTTCCGTTGTCCGCTTCCTTTCTGACTTGGGCAACACCCATCTCTCCTTCCTGATTTATTCCTCCCAATCTGTGAGATGCTCGCAACAGTCCCCATCTTTCAAAACAGAAAACAAATCGCACCCCACAGACGCCACGTCCCCACAGCGCCTGTCCTACTGGTCTACCAGGGTCTCTCACCTGTGCTTGGACAGTGGTCTTTGTGTGGGGCTCCCCACTTCCCCCGCTTTCCTGGCCAGCCCTTTCTCCACATAAGCGGCCAGTGCGGTCATTCAAAAATATGTGCGATCATTCAACGCCTCTGCTTTCGACATTGAGGTAAAATTTGTTTTCCAGGTACCGCCCGCGAGGCCTCCATCCCGCTGCCCATTGCCCCACAGCAGCTCGCCCCCCCTGCTCACTCCTCCTTGGCTGCCCAGCTTCCCTTCAGTTCCCTGGACACACCATGCTCCCCACCCCTGTGCCACACTCAGGGAATTGCTTCTGGAACTCTCGCTGCACAGCTTCTGGAGGGGCTGGTGCTCTCCTGCCCCCACCAGTGGGCCTGAGAGGGTCCCTCTCCCGTGCGGTTCTCTAGCCCAGCCCTGCATTTGGTTCCTCCACAGGGCTTCATGGTTTGTTAACTTTTTGTTCATTTCTTTAATATCCAGATGAGACTATAAGCTCTGGAAGGACAGGGGCCACATTTGCTTTGCTCCCTACCGGACTGTGCCTGGCATGTGGCAGGCATTCAGAATATTTGTTAAAGTATATAAATGAGCAGATGGTGGCCAAGAAGCCCGTCTCAGATGGTGACCACGAGCTTGGCTTGGCTCTCGTGGATCCTTTTCCTGGAGAACCAAGAGCCACTCCTTCCATGGAGGTCCCCTTAGAATGGCAACGCTTTGGAGAATGAGGAGACTTGGAGGCTTCTCTCCTGTCTTCCCGTCACCCAGGCTCCTCCTCCAACAGCCGCGACTTTGTCAGCTTGGATCCCCCAGGGTTCTGGAGGCCTGTTGCTCTCAGGCTGAGATGGATAGACCCCTGCTGCCACCTCCCTCCCATCCCCTGTGGGAGCGGGGGTGGTGCCCAGTGAAGGGGGTGGACCGCACCAGGCTGCGGGCCTGGGTCCTGGCGCGGCCCCTTGCCAGCTGTATGGCCTTGGGCGAGTTACTTGATCTCTGTGTGCCTCGGTTTCCTCACATGTAGAGTGGGGTGAGGAAACACAGAACAGCCACCATGCTGATTCAGTGAGTAATTACACGTAAAGGACTTCCGCAACCAGTGCTCAGTACGTGCCTATTAGAAGCCTTTCTTTCCTTTTAACTTTTTATTTTGGATCATGTAGTAAGTAAAAAGTGGAGTTAACAAACCAAAAATGCAGTAGTACCAGCATTTATATTTACCCATGTTGCTACCCTCACCAGAGATTTTTATTTCTTCACGGGACTTCAATCCGTTGTCCTGTGTCCTCTCCCTCCAACCTGCAGAACCATCGTCAGCATCTCTTGTAGGGCTGGTCTAGTGATGACAAACCCCTCAGCTTTTGTTTATCTGGGGAAGTCTTAATCTCCCCCTCATTTCTGAAAGACAGTTTTGCCAGCTCTGGAATTCTTGGTTGGCATTTTTTTGCTTTCATCACTTTAAATGTCTCATCCCACTCCTTTCTCGCTTCCATGGTTTCCAAGGAGAAATCAACACTTAATCTTTTTGAGGCTCCTTGTACATGACACGTTGCTTTTTTCTTGCAGCTCTCGTGAATCTCTTTTTGTCTTTGGCATTCAGCTGTTTGCTTGGAATATGCCATGGTGTGGGTCTGTTTAGGTGTATACTGTTTGGAGTTTGTTGATCAGCTTGGGTGTGTATAGTCATGTCTTTCATTGAATTTGGAAAGTTCTCAGCCATTATTTCTTTGAACATTCTCTCTGCCCCTTTTTCTCTTCTCTTTTGGGACTCCCAGAATATGTATACCAGTGTACTAGAAGGTGTCCCGTAGGCTCCTTGGGCTCTGCTCACTAGGTTGACTTTTCTTCATCCTTCTTCTCTCTGTTTTCCAGACTGAATGATTTCAATTGTCTTATCTCCAAGTGCACTGATTCTTTCTTCTGCCCTGTTTGGTTCCTTTTCATAATTTCCATCTCTCTATGGATATTCTCTTTGTGTTCACCATTTTCCTGATTTCCTTTAGTTCTTTGTCTATGTTTTCCTTTAACTCTTTGAGCATATATCAGACTATTGTTTTAAAGTCTCCAACAAATACTTAAAAAAATGGCCCTAAATATGCCCCAGGTCTGGTCCGCCTTACTGGCGGTTTCTAATGATTTCATCTCATTTGCCTGGGCCATTGCTTCTTGTTCTTTTTATGTTTTGTGACCTTTTGTTGAAACTTGGATGTTTTGGCATTTTAATGTGTTATCACATTGTCTGGTCCTTAAGCTTGTATCCAGCTAATATTTTGATAGAGCTTTCTTGATTTCCAGAAGCTAACAAAAAAGAAGAAGAAGGAAAGAAAGAGGACACCTTTCCCAGTCTTTGCGTATCTCCCTGTGTGAGTGTTCTCCTTCAGGGCTTGTCTGCACACTGCAGTGCGTTTAGAGAATAGCTGAATCGCTCCAGGCCAAAGCACCGGGGCCTCTCTGATTCCCTCTGCACTTGCGTATTGTTTTGGGCACCCGCGCCGGCCTCAGGATTTCCCTCGTGTACATGGTTCCGAACGCCCCCTCCTCTCTAGGAAGCAGTCTCCTTTCAATTGGGGCTCTGCGCTGTGTGTCCTGCTGCCTGCAGGCCCTCGCCCCAGGCCCTCACCCCAGGCCCTCGCCCCGGGCCCTCGCCCTGGGCAGCCCCCACAGCCTTTGGTGGGAGAGCTCTGTGTGTGCACGAGGGTTACTCCGCTCCTTCCAGAACCGGGATGAGGGAGCCACACTGGGGCCTGGGCCAGCTCCATGCCAAGCCCAAGAGGGGTGGGGAAGGGGCCCTCTTGGAGGCCCTAAGATCCCACCACTTCTAAATTGCCTTTTTTTTCATTCAGCGCTCACCCTGTCACTCCGGTCCCTTTTTAACTGTTTTCTGAAGCTTTGAGAAGAGGTTTCTGACAGTTCTTCCTGGTTGTTCAAAGCTTTGTGGGGTGTCGGGGCCCTGGAGCACCTCTTCCGCCATCCTGATTGGGACAGGGCAGGCTGCACCACCCATGAGCATTTCTTTCCTCTCCTCTGCTTGTACTATCTCGGTTGACTCGTCCTTTTAAGGCTCTTCCTGCACCCAGCTTCAATTCAGTCAGTGAGAATAGTCAGCTTTTCTCCTCAACCCTTCAGCTTGTTCCCCTTCTCACTTATCCTCCTCTCCTTTCCTCTAATTCATTGGATTATTTGTTAATATTTTGGAGTCACAGGTTCTTTTGAGAATCTAAAAAAAAACCAAAAACTATGGGCTGACTTCCTAGAAAAATCCACTGATATGCAATTACCCAAAATGAGCAGACAATTCAGGGGCCTGCAGATGCCCAGAAATCTGAGGTCCCTTTGGGTGAAGCCTCTACTGTCCCTAGCAGTGTTTGTCCTTCCCTGGTGCTTGGGCGGAAAGCTATCTGCCCTGGGGCAGGATGGTTGTCAGACCAGAGGATGGGACTGTCCTCTCACAGTTTCTGAAGACAGCCAAACACGCTGTCTCTGCAGAATGTGAAAAATCATGACCCCATTTCCATGCATATCCAACTGCATAAGACCAAATGGGTACGTGCGTGAGGGGAGGTATTTATTTATATTAACAGAAACTTATGGCTGCCTCTCGTGAAATGTGGAGACAACGGGCTTGTTCCAGTGAGGACAAATTTGAAATAAACAAATTAGTAAGTGAGGACATATATACATGGATGTGCTTATGTGTGTGTGTTTAAAATCAGTTTCTTATTAAGTATGTACAATAATAAGAAATGATATATGGAGATAATTGGCACCTGTTTTGGACCAGTTTTTATAGTTTAAAAGCATGCGTTGTTGCCATATTAATTATCAGGGTACAAAAAGTGCTGTAAAAGTTGTCAAGAAAACACTCTGTTCTTTTAAGGGGGTTAACGGTTAAACATTCCTTTGGCAAGTTGGGTCGAATCCTAAATCTCATTAGGGAAGTGCTTTATCGAGGTGGTATCAAGGTACACTTAATTCTGGCCATGGATTAGAGGTCAGAGTTGATAAGATTGGACAGTTAACAAACAGAGGTGCCCTGTCACGTTGGCGGTTTCCGGATCAGGCCCCTGCGGTTACCTGCACAGCGTGGCGGGTGACGGAGCCTTTTCTTGACCACGTTGACGGAGAAGCAGAGCCTGGGGAGGACTGGGCAGGGCTTTGTGTGTCCAGGGCCCAAGCCTCCTCTGGAGCAGCCCACTCACGTCCGCCTTCCACAGGGTTTTTGTGTCTTCAGGATTCGGATGACGATCCCGGGGGGGCAGCTGTCTCCGCTGGCCAGGATTTCTGCACCAAGCGCCATAGGCTGGTTGGCCTAAAGGACCAGGAATGTATTTGCTTGCAGTCTGGGAAGCCTGAAGCCTAAAATTGAGGTCTCAGCAGGCCGTGCTTTCTCCGAAGTGTCCCGGGGTGGCTGCTGGTGACCCCTAGCTCAGCCTGTGCCTCTCAGCCGTCCGTCAGCTCCATCAGACTCCCCTCCTCACGCCTTCTGACCCTGCTTCCAAATGTCCTCTGCTTATGGGGTCTCCAGTCATTCTGGGGGAGGCCCACCCGGCTTCCCTGTGGCCACATCATAATAGTATCTTCGAAGTTCCTTTTTATGAGTGAGTCCACACCCCAGCACTGGGTTTAGGACTTGGAGATGTTCTCATTGGGGCAGGATTCGATCCACAACACCAGGAAACTCAAAGTAATCTCGAGTAGCTGCTAATGGGAGTTGGATTTAAACTGATGACTTAAAAATAAGAGTCATCCAGCCTGGTGAAGTGTATTTTGGTGTAGAATCACATACAATTAAATCACAATGTGTGCATTGGTCAGCGCCGCCTTCCTTTTACATGTTCTTGTTTATTTTAAAGATTGATGATGAGAACTTGTTTGTGCCTCAGTTGGGGTTTACTGTAAGACTCGATGCCAGGAAGAGAAAGTAGGTGTGTACTGGGCCGTGAGGGCATGACGTGGGCCCCGAGTGGCCAGCGGAGGGACGGCCAGGGCGTGCTCTCCCTTTTGCCAGAAGAAGGAAAGTTCTGACAGCCCACAGACGGCGTTTACGGAGACCAGGAGCTGTGAGGCCTCTGCCGCTTCAACCATGGCTTTCAAACACGGGGACACCCAGTGTGCGTTCTTGTTTAAAAGGTGGTGCTGGAGAGGAACAAACACTGGAGAGAGGAGTGGAAATTGTTTTGTGTTGGTAGATGACGCTTCGTTGTTAAAAGGGCCGATTTGACAGTGTGTTGTTTGGCCCTGCGCTGCGAGGGAAGGGCCCTTCTCAGGTGACCCAGGGGCCGCACAGCTCCCACGCCCGGGCACGTCCCGCAGCACTGAGCGGCCATCCAGCAGCCCCCGAGTCACGGGCACTGCTGCCAACCGTGAGGCTGAGCACCCCCGGCTCTGCGGATACAGCGGGAAAGGGCCCCCGAGACCACACGACGTGCCTGGGGTCACACAGTAGAGCAGTGGCGGGGACACACCATTTTCTTACAAAAGTGAGAATTTAATAATAAAAAAACTTTTTGGAAAATTTTCATAAACTTTGAAGTTAACTTATTTTTAACCTGTGATTTAAATCCTTCTAACTGTGGCCCTGATGTCATCTCCAGGAACCTTCCGGAACCAGGTGGGGCTGAGGGCAGAGCCTCAGTTCTCCCGCATCTGTCTTCCCTGGTTCTCCTTGTATTTTGTAGAAATTATCTGGTTATGTTTCTGTTTATAAATCCCTCGGGACATTCATCTTTAGAAGGTTCCTGGCAGGTACTATAAACTTGGGTGGCTTAAAATAGCAGAAATTTATTGCCTCACAGTCCAGGAGCCTCAAAGTCCAAAGTCAGGGTGTTGGCAGTGCCCTGTGCCCCTGACAACTGTAGTAACAGTCCTCCGGGCCCATCCCCTGCCACTGCCAGTGGCTTGTGGGGGTCTCTGGCCCCTGCCTCATCGTCCCCAGGTGCTCTCCCTCTGTGTGGGCCCAGGTCTCCCTTCTTCTAAGGGCATCTGTCCTGCTGGGTTCCAGCCCTCCCCACTCCAGCTCAGCTGTGCCTCATTGAAACAGCTCAAAGACCCTAATCCAAATAAGGTCACGTGCGTGGGTCCCAGGTTAGAACCTGAGGGTGTCTTCCCACGAGACATGACTCAACCTATAACAAACCTGCTGTGAATTGTTTATTTTGTTTTGTTCTCATTTGTACCACATAGGAATGGAATAATTACAAGCAGTGTCCACAGCCCCTCCCCATGCTCTTGCTGAACGTGTTTTTTTTAATGACCCTCAAGTGCTCTATTTTAATTATTGGTGTGACCTGGCAGGTGTTATCAGAAGACCAAGGAAGACTGGGCGACAGAATCTATGGGCATTTAAATTGACAGCAGAAACCTGTTCTGAGCCAGGTGGACACTAGTTATTGAACAAACTTGGAGTGGGGCGGAGGAGTAGGGGTCTCCGGTCAAGCCTCCGGGTGACGGCCCGCTCGTGACAAACAAGGAGCCCTTTGTCCTACTAGTGGCTGAAACACTGTAGGAATTGAAATGGAATAAGCTTTATGGCCCCTAAACCACACTGCGCAGATAAGTAGACACTACCAGCATAAACAAGAACCCAAAGCCTTCGTGTTGTTTAGAGTCCAAGTTTGATTCATTTTTTCGCACTTACTCTTTCTATGAAAAATAAATCAAGTAGACAAGGATAGAGGATGAGCAATGGGACATCCATGTGCCCACCAGTCAGCTTTGCTAAATCTCAACTTTCTGAGCTTTCCTGTCATCTTCCTACTCTACCTGGAGGCCATGGTGATGACTTTGGTGATTATCCTTCTGGGATCCTAAATTTGGCTTTCTGGGCCCTCTCAATCCAAGGGCCTCTGTTTAATGGGTCAATAGCTATTGCACGGTTTCAGAGCCACAGTGAGACTATTATAAGGATCTGAAATGTGGCCGGGAGATCAGACTGCAGAGAGCCAAGTTTTCTCAGGCTTGAGATTCTGGATAGTTGGGATTTCCCTAAGGGGTGCAGTGGGATGTGGCCCCGAAAGTCACTCATCAAAGCCGAGCCTCAGGCAGACACGGTTTGAGGAAATGTGTGGTTTACGCGTGGTGCTTCCCACAATTTTTGCTTGCTATCCATGATGACACACAGTAAATAAATACTGCGTTGGGACTCTTGACACACACATGTACAAATTCACACACACACTCCTCACACTAAATACACACCTCTGAGTGACAAGTTTTAACAAAATAATGCTCACTCTTTCTATGTTAGCTGCCCTGCACTATTCTCTGTTATGTTTTGTTGTTTTTACAAAAGCCAGTTTGACCCAATAGATTAATTTTAGGTGTAATTAATTGTTAGGAACCCACAGTTTAAAATATACTAGTGTAGAGAACGGTCATTTGGTTTCATGGAGCAAGATTTTTGTTTTGTTTTTTTTTTTAATTTCAATTTTTTTGCTAAATATTTTTATAAAGAGCTTTTTTCTACTACTTTATTCTACCAGCTTAAAGATTTATGCCACAATTCACTCATAACAAATCCCATGTAAAACTAAGCAGAATTCAGAGTTGTTTTGGAGTTCAGATTATTCTGTGTCATGTGGCTTCTCCTCCTTAAAACTCTGACTTCCTTCAAGCTACTGTTTAAAGCAGCCTGTCTAGATTAAATAAACAGAACCTGAACACCGTGACTTAACTGTACTTTATAAATTCATGATTGTTAAGCCAGAAAAACAACCCTTCGAAATAAAACTGAACGTAAGTCAGCCGCCAAGTGAAAAAGAACAGCTTCCAGCCCTCGGCTCTCGTCTTCGTCAACATTTACCTCTCCATAACGCTCAAGAGTCCACAGGAGAGAGAAAGTGATATAAATATGCCTTTTTATTTATTAAGTGTCATCCATTTTTGTGAACTGGTCCTGATAATGGTAACAGAGCAGGAGTTTTATAACACATCTATGTTCAAAGAAGTTGAAATAATTGGACGGAAAGGTACAGCTTCCCTCCAGAGAAGCAAAGGAGGAAGTTACATGTAATGCATATTAAACAGGTGATTATGGGAGATTGCAAACTAGATGGGTTCCAAGATACTAAAATGAGTCAGCCTGCTCCAAAATGTTCCAAAAGCTGTTTTAAACGTTGATGAGAGCTGTTTCCTAGAATCTGGTAGAAGGAGAAGACTCTCTTTAAGCTGATTATTCCACAGAAGAGATAATGCAGTTCTGTCTCAGGAAATTTAAAAAGGACTGTTGAAGAACTGGAAAAGAACATCTTTGGAGAAGAAGGCAAAGACGAATGTAGATGATTTTCAGGCACAATAACATATGTGGGGCAGCACTGTTTGTGTACGTGTTTATGGCGGTGTGTGACTTCTGAAAAGCAGTTCTAAAACTTTGGTCTCATGACCCTTTTCCATTTTTAAAAAGTATTGAGAACTACAAAGAGCTTTTCCTTATGTGGGTTATAGCTATCAACTTTTACCATTTTAGAAAGTAAAACTGAGAAATAGTTAAAATATTTATAGATTCTTTGAAAAACAATAATATACCCTTTATATTAACATAAATAGCATTTTTATAGGGGAAACCCCTATATTTAAAAAAAATTAGTGAGAAGCGTGTCTTGTTTTACATCTTTGCAAATCCCTTTAACGTCTGTTTCATTTGATGACTCCCAGATTCTCATATTTGCTTCTGCAAATAGTCTTGTAATATGTTATTTTGGTTGAAGTACATGAAGAAAACCTACAATCACTCAGATACGTTGTTGGAAACAAGAGGCTCTCACAGCCCCTCCTGTCCCTGAAAGCATCTCAGGAGCCCCCTGGGGTTCCCAGACCACACTTTGAGAACCACTGACCTCGAGCATGGTTTGGAAAACTGTGCTAAGTGTGGCTCTGCCTGGGAGGTGAGATGATGAGGGACCCTGACTTTTTCCTTTTCGTTTGTATCTGTTTTCTTTAGTGACAATGGAATCCTGTGCAAACCCTAAACGAGAAAGAATGGGTGGGCTGAGGGCGGATGACGGAGGCCCTAGAAAGCAGGTGGAGCAGGTTACCTGGAAACCTGTGATCTCTTAACCAGGAGGGTGGCTTAATAAGAGCAGCATTTGGGGGTGAACGGGTTAGAGCGGGAAAGGGGAGGGGGAGAGAAGCTGCTGCAGAGCACGCTGCCGTGACCAGGTCAACGGAAGGTGGGCAGGGCCTCGGGTGTTGGTGAAGTGGAGGAAAAGGGATGGAATATGGAAGATATTTCGAAGGCAGAGAGACCAAGACTGGGATACAAGAGATAAAGGAGGGCAGGAGCTTTCAAGTCTAAGACAGTTCAAGAACACCTTCCTTTATAGCTGACTTCAGCCTGCCCGGGAAATTGCCCTGAGTAAGCCCATGAGACCTTGTCTTGTTTTTCAGAGTTGGCCAGCCCATTTGAGGGCTCTGGAGCCCGCTGCGTCACTTCCAGCAGGAAAGGAAGGCTGTGACTTCCTGGAGAGCTGCCTGCTGACCGCCCCAGCCCTGCAGGCCGCTCGGCTGCTGCTTGCTCTGAACGCCTGCAGCTGCCCCATGCATTCTGGCATGGCCATCAGCTCCCTCTTCTCCTTCACCAGCCCGGCAGTGAAGAGGCTGCTGGGCTGGAAGCAAGGAGATGAAGAGGAGAAGTGGGCGGAGAAGGCGGTGGACTCCCTGGTGAAGAAGTTGAAGAAGAAGAAGGGGGCCATGGACGAGCTGGAGCGGGCCCTCAGCTGCCCGGGGCAGCCCAGCAGGTGCGTGACGATCCCGCGGTCCCTGGACGGGCGGCTGCAGGTGTCCCACCGCAAGGGCCTGCCCCACGTCATCTACTGCCGGGTGTGGCGCTGGCCCGACCTGCAGTCCCACCACGAGCTGAAGCCTCTGGAGTGCTGCGAGTTCCCGTTCGGCTCCAAGCAGAAGGAGGTGTGCATCAACCCCTACCACTACCGCCGCGTGGAGACCCCAGGTGAGCGCGCGGGCAACGCGGCTGCCTTAGCAGGGGGGCGGGAGCCTCGGTCGGGGGAGGAGTGATGGGGCGCCAGCAGGGCAGGGGCCCCCGCCCCGCCCACCACCCGGAAAGAGAAAGACAGGAGAGGGAGGGTCACCTTTGAGGATCTAGTCCAAAACTTTGTGACCTGGAAAACCGAGAAAGAACATCTTTTGTTTTCAGGACACTTGTGTAATTTTGGAAATGCAATTTTATTTGATGTTTTGGAAGGAGTTGTCATAATCTTTCCACAGCTTTGGGGGCCTCAAAAGGCCTTGATATGATCAACTGCAAAAACCGGCTTCTTCCCCAAACCCCACCCAGCTAAACTTTGCTGAACTAAAGAGGATTTGCCTGACAGCCTCTCTCCAGCTCAGATCAGTGTCAGAAAACAGAAAGAGTCTCTGGGAATCATTCCTGGGCGGACAGTGACGGGGCAGGGGAAAGACCGGCAGTTAAGTCTTCACTCCCCATGCATGTGTGTGCGTATGTGTGCGTATGTGTGTGTGCGTGTGTGCATGCATGCATGTGTGTGCATGTGTGCGCGTATGTGTGTGTGCGTGTGTGTGCGTGAGTATGTGTGCATGTGTGTGTATGCATGCATGTGTGTGCGTGTATGTGCGTATGTGTGTGTGCGTGTGTGCATGCATGCATGTGTACGTATGTGTGTGTGCCTGTGGCATGCATGCATGGGTGTGCATGAGTATGTGTGTGTGTGTGCATGCATGCATGTGTGTGCTGTGTGTGCGTGAATGTGTGCGTGCGTGTGTGTGCATATGTGTGCGTATGTGTGCGTGTGTGTGCATGCATGTGTGTGCGTGAGTATGTGTGTGCATGTGTGTGCGTGTGTTGCGTGAGTGTATGTGCGCGTGTGTGCATGCATGCATGTGTGTGCGTGTGTGTGCATGTGTGCATGAGACATGCACCCCACTTTCTGGGGAGGTCCCTTCACTCCAGCTATGACACTGCATTTCTGCTGCATTTCTCTCTTTGGATCAAGCCCCTGTGGCCTTCCCGTTGGGCACAAAGTTTTTGGGAGCTTCCTCTCCTGGACTGGGCATCCTGCCCCGTTCCAGGAAATGAGGGGCTGGCACACCCGCTCAGGGAACTTGCCCGCACCAAGTGGGGAGAGGCTTCGGTCTGGGAGGCTCTGGGGACACCAGCCTACCGGTTGGCCCACAAGCAAGGCTCTGTGAGGGGCCGTCAGACCCCATCCAACCCACGCGTGGCCTTGGGGCTGCTGGGAAGTTGTGGCCAGGTGGTCCTGCCTGGCACGGCTGCCCCCGCCAGCCACGGCTGCCCCCGCCAGCCACCTCGTCTGCGGTGGGCCCTGCACGGGAGCGTGAGTGGTAGCTTCCCGGCGACTCGGGTGTCTTTTTCCTGGGCCATGTAGGTCGTTGCTTGAGTTTCTGTATGTCCTCTTTCCCCTGGACTTCCCACACATCCTCTCAGATGAGAAGGCAGTGAGGTCTGAATTTATGACAGAAATGATTCGATTCTCCTTTTCATCTCAAAGATTTGAGTTGTATTAAGCACCCAAAGCACGTCAGATGGAAAAATGTCCATTAAGAAATCTTTTCTGTCTTTCTGAGTAATGTAGTCATAAACTATACGTCATAAAACGTACCTGGTTTTTCTTTTGAGTACTCAAAACCAAATTTTAAAGGATTATTTGATATTTTGTTTTTTCTTATTATATGGGTTTTTCTTTTTTTTTAGGAGTGACAGTATGAGTGTTTTACACACAACACATAGATTTTCATATCATCCTATTTTAGATTTGAGTTTCCAAAATCAAAGATGGGTAAAGATTATATTTATTTTTAATGTAATATTTAATCTACACAGGTTTTTACTCCTAACTTTGTTTTTCCTTTATACAAAAGGCAGATTTTATAACTAGCCATGTTCAAAGTAAATATTTTGAGAACAATGAAAATGTTAATGTTAAGCCGGTTTGCTGAGTTTGTGTTAATTTGATCCCCCTGGTTATCCTTATGGGTAAATTTTCTCTTTGAAAGTGCACAGAAGACTGCATTCTGATTTTCTTTTCCTTCATACAGCCACATAAATAATCTATTTTGGTGCTTTTCAAACATCTGTAATAAAGGGCTAGTTTTTAAAAAAATCATCAATCCTTCAAAAATCTATACTTTAATAATACTCAAGTTAATTACTAGACACATGAAATTAGACTTAAAAGTGCAATCCCAATATTTAAATTATTCATTTCAACAGATATAAAATTACTCTGTCAAGTTGCTATTCAAGTTTCCAAACACTTACTCTCAATTTCAATACCCGTCTCTTTGTGGATTGGCTCCCCGCATTTTGGGAATTCTGTGCACAGAGCAGGCAGAAGCCTTGCAAGGTAATGTCAAGGCACGTAAGACTTTACTCCACGGCATGGGAGGTTATTCAGGAGTGTACTTTCTCCTTTCCTTTAGAAAAAGGTACAAATCTTCTTTGACTCTGCTTTGCATCTCCATGTGTGTGACTCTGCTTTGCACCCCCATGTGTGTGTGTGACTCTGCTTTGCACCTCCATGTGTGTGTGTGTGACTCTGCTTTGCACTTCCATGTGTGTGACTGCTTTGCACCTCCATGTGTGTGACTCTGCTTTGCACCTCCGTGTGTGTGTGTGACTCTGCTTTGCACCTCCATGTGTGTGTGTATGACTCTGCTTTGCACCTCCATGTGTGTGTGTGACTCTGCTTTGCATCTCCATGTGTGTGTGTGACTCTGCTTTGCACCGCCATGTGTGTGTGTGTGACTCTGCTTTGCACCTCTGAGTGTG
>PVKY010004585.1:0-18987 GCA_004027775.1 Bradypus variegatus
GCCGACAAATTGGAGATAAGTTGAGGAAAGGTTTATAAGGTGTTTCTTTAAAACATCTGTTTTGCTCTTGTGTTCATTACATTTCACTCCTTCCTAACTTCCAGGATCCTCGATCTCCGAGAAATGTTTCACATTCATAACTTGTAACTGTGCCCACTGCTGGGGAGGGGAAGGCGGCTGTGGCGGGGAGTGTGTGCAGGGGGAGGGGAGAGACCTTCAGCTTTTTTTAAAGACCAGATCAGTATTTTCTTGATACGCTTGTCACCATTTTTGTTCTCACGACAACCAATTGAGCCCTTGATCCTCACGTGATGTGAAAGGCTTGCACTGTAACAAAATCGCTCCTTTTAGATGGTTGGTTGTTGCTAACTCGCCCATCCCCCTTTCCCAGCCCCGACATTTCCAGCAAAGCGACTCTCCACTTCCAATCCATCAACAATTCATTACAGCTTTTAGCTTCCAAACGCCAGCTAATTAAAAATACTAAGCCAAGCTCCGAGGCCATCTGACTAAACACAGGAGGGGGTGGACGAGAGAAGGAGGAGGGGAGAAAAATAAATAAAAGGGAGACGCACCGTTTGCTACGGACTATAAGGGGGAGAAATTGTCCTGAAAAAGGTCGCCTTAAAAAAAAATCTTTTTTTACTCTAATTATCGAATTACCACATGACTGATGGGCTTGAGCGACAGCGGATTTTTTTCCCCTCCGGGACTATTCTAGGAACTCGGTTCCTTTTTCTTAAAACAACATAAAACAGGAAAACACATCCTTTAGGTTTAGAAGACAACCAATTTCAGACGCCGTTATTCTCCCCACCCCGCCGACCCCCGCCCGGAGCGAATGCTGTTATAACTGGTTTATCCGCTCACTGAATCATCTGCTCCCCTCCCCCTCCACACCTTTCTTTTTCTCTTCTTGCCCAGCTCCTCATCCCACCCTTTCTTCCTCCTCCTCCCCCTCTTCTTCCCCCTCCTTGTCTCTTAAGTTAGTTCAAGAAATCAAATCTGTCAGGACGGGCGGAAAAATGCCACTTCCCGACTAACAGGCGGAATCCAGCCCAGATTTTCAGTCCTTTCTTCTTATTCTTTCTTCCCTTTCACTAATTTATCCCGATGTTAGCACATTCTGTCTTGTTACTAGCGGACGCCTGTAGGTTTGCTACATGGGATCATTACTTACTGATCACGGTGACTCTGAAGTCTGCAACTGAAGGCGGAATGAGAAGTTGGGAAAACTTTTTTCTCTAAGCTCTCTCGCTCTCGCACTCTGTCTCTCTTTTTCTTTCTTTCTTTCTTTCTTTTTTTTTTAACAATTATTCTCGATGCTTGTTAAGAGGGAAAAATACCCTTGGTGCTTCTGTTGTGAATGTGAAACATTATCTTCCAGCTGTACAGTGACACATTTTTTTAAGGAGAAAAGGACTCCTGATCCGTTTGCCAAAAGGGGGGTGTGGGGAGGTGGAATAATGTTATCGAGTGGTTATTCTGGCTGAGACGTGTTATTTGGTTTCTTCCTTCTTGATCATTTGGTGTTTAAGTAAAATGAGGCACAGGCTTGTTTGCCGAGTGGAGTGGGAAATGCATTTTGATTTGCTGGCCTAATTAAAAAATGATAAAGGATTAAAGGTAAGCAATGTCTGTGTGTCTCTGTGTGTGTATGTATATATATATATATTTTTTACGTGGCAATCAACTGTTAAAAAGGGGCTGATCCCTTTAAAAACCGTTTTAACTAATCTTTGTCAAACACACACTCATTTGCGGTCATTGAGGCCACCTTGGCGCAGATCACTTAAAGTGTATGTCTTAATCAGTTTCCCTTACAGTCAGTAGCACCATATTTAACAGACTGAGCAATTCTGTGACCTAGGAATATGGTAGAATTGTTTAGATGTAATTTTTTTTCCCTCAAAAGACAGATATTTAACCTTTTTCCTTAACACTGTCTTTTCCATAGAGAAATGCTCTTAAAGACGTGTATGTATATATCAAACAATTGTATAAACTGTTGGGGAAGAGAGGATGGGAGGGAGGGATGTGTATGGGAGGGGATTGTTGGTTGTTTTTCTGTTCCTTACTGGGAACAAAACCAGATTGCCCAGACAGTTTGTCAAAAGAAGTAATAAAATCAGAAATAAGGAACATCGAGGCAGCCTTATTCTGAAAACTAGCCTCAGAGAACTTCCAGTGTCTGGGCTTTTAAATGATAAGATCTAGGAGATGTTCAGGGATGTTTAAAGCCATGTTCCTCCTCCTTGTCTCCAAGTGTTCAGGCTGTGTTTCTGGGGCTGAGATATCACATGCGCTAGACAAAAATCCTAAAGTCTTTTTTTAAACCAAAAACATTTCTATATTTGAGTCTGACCCTTAAGATATTTTAATGGTTTTTAAAAAGTGATTATCTGTGTTGTTGATAAAGGGATTTTGTTTTTACCTACTGTAAGTTGGTTACTGTCATGGGTATGTTTTTTGGTGGTTTTGGTTATTTTCCTTTAAACCTGATATTGAACTGTGGAGACAATACATGAGTCACCTTACTCTCCATCCTTCCCTGTACCCCTTACTGACTCCCCAATATTAATCGTTTTATATTCTGGTAACACCCAGACAAGAAATGTTCGGCTTTTCCCCCTTCACAGGAAAAGGTGGACCTGGACTGAAGGGTGTAAAATCCCTGGACACATTCCTGGGGCAGGAAAAAGAAGAGGAAGATTAGAAGATTTTTTTTTTCCTTTAAGAGAAAGCCCAGCGGAGCTAAACGAATGTCCCCTCATCTCCAAAGGAAAGTTCATCGGATTTTTATTCTAGAGAGCCCATCTTCAGGATGTCAGTGAACATTTCTACTGCAGGAAAAGGTGTGGATCCAAATACGGTTGATACTTATGACAGTGGCGATGATTGGGAAATTGGGGTTGGAAATTTAATAATTGATCTGGACGCTGATTTGGAGAAAGACAGACAGAAATTTGAGATGAATAATTCCACCAACGCCACTAACAGCAGCAACTCTAAGGACTGTGGAGGTCTGGCCTCCAGTGGGGCCGGTGCTACCGCAGCCTTAGCTGATGGCCTAAAATTTGCTTCTGTTCAGCCCTCTGCTCCCCAGGGGAATTCACACAAAGAGACCAGCAAATCAAAAGTGAAAAGGAGTAAAACTTCTAAGGATGCTAATAAATCTCTGCCTTCTGCTGCCTTGTATGGGATTCCCGAGATCAGCAGCACTGGCAAGAGGCAGGAAGTCCAAGGGCGCCCTGGAGAGGCAACTGGCATGAATTCAGCGCTGGGTCAAAGTGTGAGCGGCGGCGGCGGCGGCGGCGGCAACCCAAACGGCAACAGTACCAGCACCAGCACCTCCGCTGCCACGGCGGGGGCAGCCTCCTGTGGGAAAAGCAAAGAGGAGAAGCCAGGTAAAAGCCAGAGCAGCCGAGGCGCCAAGCGGGATAAGGATGCGGGGAAATCCAGGAAGGACAAGCACGACCTGCTCCAGGGCCACCAGAATGGCAGTGGCGGCCAGGCTCCCTCCGGGGGCCATCTCTTTGGCTTTGGGGCCAAGAGTAGTGGAGGTGGCGCGAGCCCCTTCCACTGCGGGGGCACTGGGAGTGGCGGCGGCGCCTCTGCAGGGGAAGTTAGCAAAAGTGCCCCGGATTCAGGGCTCATGGGAAACTCTATGTTGGTAAAGAAGGAAGAGGAGGAGGAGGAGAGCCACAGGCGAATCAAGAAACTGAAAACTGAGAAGGTAGGATAAAGTCGCCTTCCTACATCTCCCACTTTCCTCTTTGTGTTGCATTTTTTTGTGGGTGTGTGAGGATGTGCCTTTGTGTGCCTTACACCTCTTATTCGTGTTTTGTGGTTCTGTGTGACCTTTCTATTAAAGGCATCCTTTACGTTAAAACTTGGCATGGGGGGAGCTTACTTGGGTGCAGTGTTTGACTTCTGCTGCTGCTGCTTGCGGTGCTGGGGTTTGGGTCCCCAGGTGGGAGGGCCTGAGCGTTTTCAGTAGAGGCCCCCTTTGCCCTGTAGATGGGTCCTGGCCAGTGAGGAGATGTTCTGTGCTTTTAATAGAAAATCCGCTCATGCACGCACTTGACTCTTGTCCTAGTTTCTCCCCTCGGGATAACTGCCTTCTGTTTTACTCGAGGCGTCCTAGTAATTTTGGCAATGTGTCCTTAGGTGTAGGGTTCACAATCACTTTCCTTCCCTGGGGAGGTATGCTGATTGCACTCCACCCTTAACCCATTTTTTTCCCCTGCAGTTTCTCCAAAATAGTTCTTTCTCCAGAATAGTTCTGTCAAACGATATCCTTGGATGGGTTCCTGTTATTGGTCCTGAACCAAATCACAAGCTTAGTGTCCTTGGGTCATTGGTTTCATAATTGTGCATAAAGATTGGAATGGTTTTGGTGGCTGCTAGGATTCTAACTACGATCCCACACCCAGTTATTAGCTGAGATTTAAGAATGTTATCACACTTTGGATTCTTGGATTTCTAGCTTTACTGGGGAGCTGAAAGGTTGGTAAGAGAAATGAGATAGATTTGGTGGATTGGTGTTCCTGAAATGCGAAAACATAGGCAAAGGGGATGTGGACAGTAATAGTGAAATAGAATACTAGAATTATGTGTTGCATTTGAGCAATGCGAATAGTTTTTAGGCATTTTGGACCCTTCCTCCTGTCTCGGTCATTACATTGTAGTTAGACGTTGCTTTTGAAAAACCACCCCCCGTGTTGTGCTGCTTAGGGATGGAGGCCTGTCTGTGTCTTACTGGTCTAGCCATTGTGCACTGAGTAATGTCTGGGAACAGAATGTGCTCTGTCCACCAGGCAGGTCGGGAAAGAGCTGGGGGTGTGAGTGATGTTTCTGCAAAATTAACCTTTAGATGAATTCTACAAGTTATGCCTTGCAGAAGCAAAAATTTATGTCCTGATGTGGTTTGTGGCATGGTTTGGAAATGTTATTAAATAATTTTGATTTTTGCTACTTCTGAGCAAAATTCTTATTTGATCAGAATTGTAAGTGGTGGTAATAAGTGTTTGGGTAATTATTTCTAAAGTTATTCATGCTCTCTGTTTAAGCTTTTGAATTTTAATGCTTTTATGTGTTCAGGTTTTAAGTTGGAGTGACAGGAATAAAGTTTTGATTTTGCGAATTCCGACGTTTATGAAGGTAATAATAAGGTGCAGATCATGCAAAGTGGGCAAAAAGCCCCTGAACACTTACTCATATCTTCTTGGTCGGACAGTATTTTACACTGATGAATTTGAATAAATTTTTCAAAATCCCAGGCTTCGATGCTTGCGTTTAAATGCGTATAGTTTCGCATAATTTCTGTTAAAAGGCCTTCTGAAATCTTCTTATTAACTTAGTACAGTAGGGCATTTACTTTTGTTGCCAATAGTCTTCAAATTGCAGTTCTAATCTGCTTTAACTATCTAGATGAATTGCCCTAATCCAGCGCGCACAATGGCTGTGGTTAAGGAGTCAGAGCCATTTGATTGGATTCACTGGCTGCCTGGAATGTGGGAGGTACTGCCCTTTTGCATTCCCCTTAGCCTTTTAATCTTCCAGCCAAATGTTCACATTCAACAATTTTGTTTAGCTGGCAATCGGAACATTTCAGTATCTCAAAGGCTGCTGTCATGGCAACCGAGATTAGAGCGTGGTGTCGGTTCTCCAGTTTTTGTGTTCTTTTCACTTTCCAGTCACAGAGGAAACTGGATGAAGAATGGAAGAATTAAATTATTCTTATACATGAAACTCATCTTCAGACAAAGCAGTATAAATGTGATAATATGAATTACATAAATGAAGAGCAAACGTGTCATGGTGGGTCTGAGGTGGGGGAAGGGAAAGAGCGGAAAAGCATATTGCTTTTAAATTCAAGCCTGGTCCCTGTGCAGGCAGGAAGCTGCATTTCCAACCAGAGCCACTGGTGTTGGCACATGGGACCTTCAGGGACAGCTTCCAGAGCTTGGATTCTGCAGGGTGAGCATTCTCCATCAAGCTGAGGTGTTGGCTCAGGATCTCAAAAGAGTGTTTTTTAGGTATTCCTCAGTCTAACCCCACCCCCTCCCATTCTTGGCACACGGAACTCCGTGCATGAATGCCATCCAGGGACGTAACTCTAATTCCACTAACTTTGGCTTCAATTTAAAAAATTATTTCTACTGATCAGAGGATACCTGTTTATAAAGTTAAAGATTTAGTAGGACAAGCTCGCCCGGCAAAATACTTCAACACTGAAGTATCTTTAAGAACAGTTTTTGGATGTTTTATGCAGTGTTTTAATTTAAGCCTTGCATGATTATCTGGGTTTGTGATAAGTGAGTGCCTCAAGAGGAAGATGATTAATTTTGAGCAATCAGTTGTGGTGCGTGAGGGGCCAAATGTGAAAACTGAAAATTGAAAATCTGAAGGGGTGTGTGTGTGCTTATGTGTGCATTTTTTTCCCCACTGGTTGGAAGGTTCACAGGAGATTCATAAGACTTGCAGTCATTGGTTAATTTTCACAGCATGCTTAAATGTCTCATTTTTGGTTTGTTTATTCTGTTTCTTCACTACACAAAGTCATGTAAAACATGATAAATTGGACCTTATGAAACCTAATTAAATCAATGAGTGTTCTACTCCTTTATGTGGAAACCACAAGTATGTTGTAAAAGTCGCCACTCCCTTAATACGTGAACAAAATCAAAACATGCCATAATTCTAAGATGTTTGAGCTATATTTCTATAGCCCATTTTGTGGTTAAACCACCAGTGACATGTCTGAATAAGTAGATTTGATGGGTTGGCTTTTGGCTGTTAAAACTTGCTTCTTCCCTTCCCCTATCCTTTCTTTTGAAGCATAAATAGCCTTGTATTGAGGCTTTTCTTCATGTATCCTTAGTATTATTGCAGTTTTGACTTATCAAAGGTGGAGACATTCAGCTGGGCTAAACAGTTATATAGAAATACATGGGTTTGATTGTTGGGAAATTTGAAAATGCATAGAAAAATTCTTAAGAACAGCTATTTAAATAGAAATGAAAGACATAATGGTGTTTTAGGGTTCAGATTATTCTGTAACTATTTAGAAAATAATTATTTCTTTAATATATTGGTTTCACTAAGATGTCCTTGGCATCCTAAAGCTGCTGTCTACAAATGAACCCTTCTGAAAATAAAGGATGTCGTTCATTTTTTTTTTCTTTTTGTAGAAGTCTTTTTATACTTCACTAGGGAGTTCTGGCACATTTTCTGAGTATGAGCAGTTTAAGAACGTTTTTGATTAATGGGTTTTCTGGATGATATGCTTTTTTTTTCCCCAAATAGAGTGCCCCCTACAAATTCTGCTTAGAGAGTGCAGTTTATCTACTGTGAAATAAAAGGGCAGAAGGGTCACTTGCTATAATTAAAGAACAATGTCCATTGTTGTCCTACAGCAAACTGTTTTGAAAGCTACATAAGGGATTTAGCTGTTAAAAATGTTGGTAACTAAGAGTAGCTCCCAACCAGCATTGATCCGGCTCCTTACTTTTCTGTAGGCTTCCTTGGAGGGTGACAGGGCTTTTTGAGGAGGGTGCAGAGGGGCTGCCCTTTCTCTTAGGAAGTTTTCTATGAGAACCCACAGAGTATTTGTGTGATCAGATGCATCATTGAATTCTGAGTTGAACCTTTGAAATCTGTTGGACTAGCTGGAGAGATTAAAAAAAAATACTTGCAATTGGTCAAGATTGTGTTAAAGGAGATTAAATAATGTTTAGCAACTTTTAATAACTTTACAAATAGTTTGTAAAAAAAAAAAGGGATTGATTGCCTAAATGTCATGAGGTTAAGAATGCTCTTCAAGTGAAATTGCTTGACTGCAAGATTGTTTTAATTAGTGTTATAAAGACTTATTTTTCCTAAGCAGCATTTTATAGTTAGTAAATGAAATGTATGCCGAAAGTGCTAAGCAGAAATCTCCCTAACCACAGAGGTGTTCAATAACCAGATTCAAACAACATGGAAAGTGCCATCTGTTCTTCGTTTTCAGCATAAAACAGGGACTGAATGACTGAAATTTGCTCCAATTTTGACTGACCGTGTTTTTTTTTTTTTAATTTAAAAAAGTTCACCTGGTACTTCATAGAGACTGCAAGTTGCAGTAATATGAGCAACACTGTGGAAACACATGTTCTTACATTTATTTTAACCAGTTCCACTTTTATTTAAAAGATTTCCAGAAGCCCAGCCATTGAACCCTTTATAATGGTTATTCAGTTCCTGCAGGCAATCACAAGGAGGGGTCAGTTCTTTAGAGATCTAACTATTTAGTCAGTACCTGAATTATTCTGTCAGTTTTCCCCCTGGAGGCAAGGGGGAAAAGGCTTTCACAGGTTAACTCTGGTCAGCGCTTATCGGTTAATCTAATTGTGTGTGATAGCGCCCTGAACGGACTGGTGTTTACTATACCGAGACCTTGCTGTCCTGCAGAGCTGTATTCTAGGATTGTCAGTAACAAGGAAAATACTCGTTAAATGATAACTTTTGAGTCCTTGACTTTTAAACGCTAAGATTCTTGGTTCTGGATTTAGTAAGAACCCTGGGTAAAACATTATCCGGCCTTTGTTTGAGGTCTTTTATTGAAGCTAATGACTGGGCTTGTGCCTCCCTGAGATAAATGACATTATCTCTGAGTGGGCTGACAGGAAACAGACATGTTAATGGTGAAGCTGCGGGGAGGATCTGCTCAGGTTCTGACAAAAGAGTTGAGAAGGGACCCCTGGTTGTGGTCATTAACACATAATGCATTCTTGCTCTTCCTAAGAGGCCCTTGATAATTGGAAAGCTATTTTAGCCACAAGCACTTAAATCATAAATCTACTTACTCCTAGTTCTTTTGCATTCTTAAAAGTAGCAAAGTAATGTGTTTTTTGTTAACAAGTGTGTGATCTGTTGTTTTAAAAATGGTGGCAGTTCTAGGCTGCTGTGGTGATGACGTTTGGGAGAGCTGCATGCTGAACTGTTTTTGTTAGATGGGATCTCTTTGGCTTTCATCATTCTCAGTCATCCTCTGCTTTAATAAAGCAAAAAAAAGATTCAAAAGCTTAAAAGAAATAGTTTTTGTACTCAAAGATGTCTTGTTGGGTGTGTGTGATAAAATGTACTCTTTATAAATTGGGGGAAAGATTCTGCTTAGTGATTTGGATGAGATGAGACCTGCCTTTTGAAATGTATGTTTAAAAAGTCATGGGTATAATTGAGTTTCAATGCAGATTAAACTCTCTGCTTCTTGAATGGGTATAATTGCCATGTTGAACACACTCTACTGGTGTAGAAGAGGTGGAAGGATCATGTTATTCTATTCTTTAATATTAAGCACTGGAACTTTTTCATAGCAATTACTGTAGCACAACATAGTTTTGATTGCCAGCACTCTGAACTTGCCAGTGATCTGAACATCAAGGGTTTTGCTTGAATACTAAACAGTTTTTTCATAAGTTTCTTGCATAAGATGGAAGCTGGAACCAAGGAAATACTGGGCTAACCTTGTTGGTGACACGGTAGTGGAAACAACCTTTCTTCACTAGTATTGCTCTTAATAGTAACACCCTCTTTATCTTGACATCGTTTTAGGTTATACAAAAAGAGAACAGGGGAGAGCTCTGCCACAGGAATGTCTTAGGTCAGCATTACAGAGCAATGTAGGGATCATATTGTTACCCTTTCATTCTGACATTTCATAGGTGTGTAAATGTAAATGCTGTAATTACATCTATAGATGTTGGATTGGGGGTGGATTGGGAATAGTTAGTACGTGCTTATATTTTTTTATTTTAAAAAATGTCACCATTGATTTTACATCCCACTTGGCTGCAGAGTAAATGGATCCCTCCGTCTCCAGTTTTCTCTCAGAGCTGAACTTTCACCAGTGACTACTTGCTCTGTTGCAAGTCCTTTTTAATTTAAGCTAAAGCTTTTGGCAATTGGAACAAAGTCTTTGCAACTGAATGAAAGGTTGTTAAGCTATTCATAGTAGAATAGCTTGACCAGTAGTTGGGCTGTTTTTTCATGTTATTTTGAGAACTCAAAAGGATATTCAAATGAATGAGATTGGCAGTTTGCTCCTAAAGGGGAATTGTGTATATTTACTATATTTTGCAAGAAATTCCTTTGGGAATGTATTAAAAGAGATGATGCGATTTGCCTGAAGAATTGAAATGATCACAAAGCAAATGCTGCTTATATTTGGATAGGTCAGTGGGCCTAGAGCCACATGGATTCTCATCTGGTACTCAGAAGGCCCCCAGCCCCTACCACCCATTGCCCCGTGAAGTTAAATGAAAACGTAAAAATATTTATGATAGTTGTAATGGTGAACTCCAAGGAAAGCATATTGTTTCGGGTAGAAGAAATGGGCTTGAAATGAATAATAAATACTACTGCTGATTTTTCAAAGCCTTTTTCCTTCTCATCCTTGCTCCCCACCACTAACCCCACCCCACCCCTCCCTCAGTGTGGTTATTATTCACTGTGACTCCTCTAGCTCCACCACAGGGCTTTTTGCCTCTGGGGAATCCTCATTGTAACTTAAGAAAAATGTGCCTAAAGGGGTATTTAGGCATATTCCAGTAATGCCATATGAATATAGATTTTACAGTTTAAAAGAGTAAATAAAAATATATTGATTATATTTTGTGTTGTATATAATGATTTTAGAAAGCAAATACTCAGGTTGTAGAATTGGCTTATTATGTTAACCAGAGAGCAGATGGCATGGTTCCACAGACGTATAATTTTACTTAAAGGAACTTTTAAGGTTTTGATGTGTTTTCTTTTCCTCTTATTTCCCTGATGGCTTCTTTTTATTGAAGGGTAACTTAAGGAGACCTGGTAGCAATTTTACTGCTTTCCCTTGACAGTTTAAAATAATAGCTTGGTCTTTGGTTGTGCTTATCTTCTACCAGTCAACTTGATTCTGGTTTTTGTCATGTGGCAGTGAATTAAAAAGAAAAAGTGTCTGTAGTATGTTTTAAAAATGGACTCGTTTATATGCTTCAGTTAGCATCAGAAGAGAAAGCTCCAATTGGTCACACTTTCCTAAACTCCTGGGAATCACTGTTCATCCTTTTGATTAAGGGAAACTCCTGGTTTGGTTTCTTGGGAAAGCATATCTGGCCCTCTGGTTGCTTTGAGTACACCTTTTTGTCTTTCGCACGCATCACTGAAGGTTCCAATGTTGTGTCTAAGTTGTTTCTAATTAGGTCAGCGAGCTTTCCCCATCCTGGGGGGCTGTATTTTTTTGTTGTTGTTGCTACACCCATCATGAATGGCAAAAGTGTTTGAATTCAGTTAAGCATAGAAACAAATCTATGCCTAGATTTAAAAATTTTACCCCTTCGTCACCTAAAACCTCATCAGAATGAGTTGGAGAGCATCTTCTGACTTTTTTTTGGCAAATATGAATGGCCAGACTTGATTACTTTTGGATTTCCTTTCACCTCCTTGGCTGATTTTATGGATGGTTCATGTTAAAAGCCACAATAATGTTTGAATTGGAAGAGTTGGAGCCTCGGGTTTTCATTCTTTATGGAGAACTGTTTATTTGCGTGTGGTTCACCACAGTACATGGATAATGCTATCAAATCTGTGCTTTATTATAGACTTACGAGTATCGAAGCAGCACTTTAGTTATGTGTTTCTGTGTTTTATTTCGTTGCCAATTCTTTTGTGATGGAAATGAAATTACAATTAAATCTTTGTAGCGAAGGGGAAGATGGACACAACAAACAATAATTGTCCCTTGAGCCAGTTCATAAGCAGTGGTGATGGATTTCTTTTTTTTCTTTTTTTTTTTTAATTTCAAAATAAGTTAAATGTAGAGAAAGTGTTTCAACTTAACTTTTCTATGAAAATATTTTGGAGACGAACTGAACACTTGGATACATGGAAGCCGCTCCAATAACTAGACTTTACCCCATTGTATTGTTTCATACCTTAAATAACCAATTGAAAAGAAACTCACATTCCCATATCTTTTAAGCTGCTCTGGAGGTGGAATCTGAGTTAAGTAAAATTGTTTGCTTCTGCTCCCCAAAGGGAAAAAGACATGATTTAAAACAGAGCAATTGAGCTTTCCCCCATCAAACTCCATTTGGCCAGTTGTCTACATTTACATTCCTTGCCCAAATCCTTCACTGGCCTTTCCCATGATGCTGCAGCAGATGCCAGACACGGAAGTAGGAAGCGAGCAGCTGTTGCCATTACTCGATTGCTGTATTAGCCTACACAGTCTGCTTTCTTTTTCTCTCCCCTCCCCCATCTTTAAAATAAAGAAACCTTCTCTTTCTTTGACATTTGCATCCTCTCGTTTATCAGTCTGCAGGTTTTATATGTTATCAGTGTCACTGGTTTCTTCAGCTGGCCGGTTTATTGTTTTCGGGGAGCGAGTCGTGCAGATGGAGGGCCCGGTTCCCCTGGGGCGTGGCCGCTCGCGCCTTGGGCCCTGGCTGCGCGTTCCCGGCGGGGCGGTCGGGGCGCGCAGCCGAGGACGCGCCCTTCTTCCAGCCCCGGACCCGTTTATGGCCCTGAGCTCTGTAAATCTGTCAGCTCTTCACGTCGCCTTCACCTCTTTCTTCATTTGCTCCAGCTTCTAGTTTGACAACGTTCCCCTGAGGCGGAATTCTAATCTGCTTCCAATTAGTTGCAAAATGTGACTGAAATTTCCACATTATGACTGCTGTTTTACTTGCACGCACACATCTAGAAACAAATTAATGCTCTTGAATTTTTCCCTTTTTTTTTTGAGCCCTTGGATTTACTTTAAAAGGAAGAGTTTGGGATGACTTCCAAGATTTACATATTTTCTCAAAGCCTCATATACTTGGGCATGTTTTTTTTTTAAAAAAAAAAAAACACAACAAAGAACTATGGTGCGGATTCCCCCCTTTCTTAATAAGACTTTTCCACCCTGTCAAGATTTTCAAAATGTATTACATGTTTAAATTATGCGAATAAATTTTGTAGTATTTCTAAAATAAACAAAACAAGGACGTGTGGCCAGGTTCAATGGAGGGGACCCTGACAGTGTTTTAATGGAGTGCAAATGCACACAAATTTACTTCTAAATACAGCTTAAGTATATTTGGCTAAAACACAATCAAGGACTTCCCTCCATACTTTACATTCTTTCATTTAATATTCAAAAGCTGTAAATCAAGACAAAACAATTGGGTGATTAATTGGCTTGACAATATAAAGGCAATGCTAAAGATGTCACTATGTGCATCCTACACATTTGTGTCTCTCTTGGAGCATATCCTAGTGATATGTGACTATAGGTTCCTGTGACTTTAATAGTCTTACCCGCATAATTCTCTGTTGGGAGAATGTGCTCCATTCTGGGTTTGGAGATAGTTCTACTTTGAAAGAGATCATTACCCCAAGTTTATTTCCTCCTTTTCAGTGATTTTATTTGACTGTGTTGATCCATCTGGTTATATGTAAATATCAGATTTGTTTAAGTCTTGGATGCTGAGAAGGCCTAGTTAAGACGAGCTTTTATTTCTTGCTGAAAAACTACTTTCTTAAGTGCTGGGGAAGTTTAGTACCAACCCAGTGGATTTCTGACTTAGTAGTTGTGGAAAGGTGACACTCTTAGGTTAACATATGTAAATAGCTAAATTTACTGGTGCATTTTATAGTGGAGTTCAGTCATCAGCTTCTTGTCAGATGATATCAACAGTAATAATGGGTTTTAAAGAGGTGTGAAGAATTTTATTGATGTGAAAAGTGGTTACATTGATCACATTCTATTTTCATTTCGAAGTAACACTTTCACATGTAAATAGATGCATCAATTGTTTTTTTATCAAAGCTATTGTCACATATAATCATAAAACCTTATATTGGTTGATTTATAATGTCCTTTTTTTGTGCTATTTTCAATCTCTAACCAGGAGGAGCATTTATTACACTTGTTCAAACAAAATTTTTAAAAAATTTATTTTTAATCATGCCAGAATTCCACAAATAAGTAGGAGTGTTTTTTTGTATTGTTTCCTTTCTTCTTACTCAGTGATTGGTAGTGGGAAAAAAAATGCCAGATTCAGATCCTTAACATTTTTAAATGTGGGCTTTACAGATCACAGAGACCTTCTGGGTTAAAAAAGAAAAAAAGTGGCCCCATAGTGAAATGCTTACAATAGTTACTATTGTGGCAGCTCCTCACATCCTAGGGTTCACTAATTACCCTTTAATGAGGTCAGTCTGCCCTGGCTTTTTCCCTACCTCGGGAGGAAAAGCACACAAGACAGTTGGAGTTCAAGTGGATCTTGCTGTATTTGCAACTTAGCATAACAGCTTTGAAGGCCCCTGGGGTGCTTAATTGGGGCCGGGCATTTTTGTTTTGGGGGAGCCAACACACAGCTCCCCATTGTGCCTGTAGAAGCCACTGTGCATCTTGGAAGCATACATGCTTTTGTTGATGGTGCATAGTTTTATAAACTCCAAATGAGCTTATTGCCTTTTAACCATTGGGAGCTCTAAATAATGGAAGAAACTAGAAGTCTTTGGGTTGGGCAGCAGCCAAGCAGTTAAAAAAAAAAAATGAATGGTTTAATTGTAGAGCAAACTATTTGTTTACAGATTACGATTTATGCGGTCACCAAATCCTATGGACCAGGAGGTGAAAGAAGGAGGCCCTAAAGTACAGAAATTGAATGCTTAACGTTATATTTTGTGATCATGCTCAGCTGTTTTTACTCCTTTCTTTCACAAAGGAGGCAAAAGAATGAATTGTTTAATGGTGAGAACTGCCTGGCCAAATGCATGTTTTAAGCTGTAAAGAGAGAGGGGTGGAGGGGAAGGGGGAAGTAAGTTGTCATTTCTTTGTTGCCCAGTCAGGAAGCTAAGGATTTCCAGCCTAGAGAGGGCCAATGGCTGTTGAATTTTCCCATTTGTTTAAATGAGGGAGAATGGTGATGGGGGTGGGGGAGGCAGAGAGTAAAAAGTAGAAGAAAAAAGGCGTGGAGGAATGAGGGTGGGTGGCAGAGAGCCTTGGTTGAAATGGCTCCAAACAATGCATTCTCCAGAATAATTTGGGCTGTATAGTCTTTCATTATTTCATTACTTATTGGCCATTTTTATCTACAGAGAGGGACTCTCCAGCAAGGGCAATAAAGGATACAGCAGTTCTTCAAGGAAGAGATGTTGACTGGCAGCCTGAATTTCAGGATGTCTTGTTCCTTTTTAGCCTTTTTTTAAGGACTAGATGATATTTAACAGTATAAGACTATAAAGCATGGCATTTTTCCCACTGTAGTTGTTTGTCCTTCTAATCTTCTTATGAATAAATAGGCCTAAGGAAATCACTAGTAAAGTTTTGTTTTTTTGGAAGTATCATTGTAAACAGTCCCCAACTCATTGTTTTTATTTTTACATTAATCTTGGGAGTGAAGCCCTTTATCTCAAACTGCTCTTTTGTGTCCAAACTGTCACTCTTCCTGATAATTCAGGATTCTTAATACTGTGTCTACGTGATAACTCTGTATTTGATGAAAAAAACATGAAAAAACCTATTTCTTCTGTAACATTGAAATCATTTGTGAACATGGGTTCACAGTAGACAAATGGAACTTTTTAATATGTTAGTTGACTTAAGGTGATTTTGTTCATTTGTCTCCTTTAAGTTCTGGTACTATTATTTTGGTATCATTATCCTTTTGAAATGGCGTAGTTTTCATGCCCAATTCATGTCTGTCTTCATTTTATAGCTCTCTTTCTTTGGGGTGGGAGTGGGATTGGATTATAGGAATGGGGGTGTAAAAAGTTAGATAAATCTATCTGCTTTTGATCTTGTCAAACTGGTTACTTTTTTATGTGCTATTGTTCATTCTTCATGCTTTTCTCTTAATATTTTCTATTTTATTAAGGAAAGAGAATGGATTTCATTTCGGTGAGCCATCAAACATAATTTTTAAAACTCCATACTTTTAAATCTCATAAAACTTGGCACTCTTATGTTCAGTAAGTGGACTTAATTTGTAAGGATAAGTTTTTTTTTAAATTCATTTTTATTGTTCTTATTCAGATAAGAACACGTTTTAAAATTTAAGTTTTAAAAAATCATGTAGTAATTTACCAAATAGGTAAAACAAATCCTGCAAGTGCTCACTTAAGTTTGACTTTTTGGGGTGTTAACTTGAATGTTAATAGGTGCTTAACCTAGGCTTACTTAGCAAACCAAAACAAAGTGCAAAGATAAAACAAAACAAAACAAAAAACAACCATGGCTCCTGTTAATATTTATGACAGCCTAGACCCTTTGCAAGCTTGAAATCTCTTTACAGTTTTAATCCCTCCTGGAAAGAAAGCTTTTTACCAAATTGTCAGTAGCTTCAAAATGTGAATGCTTCTGAGGGCTTTAAAAATGTATCCCCTAAACATACCGTTAATTTTCACTAAGTTTAGTCTGTATTCTTGTCCCTTGCTCCTCCTCTCTAACCTGTTCTTTTAAATACTGCATAAGTGGATTTTTTCTGTTGCCCATATAAAATGTGAATGGAAAAATGCTAACCTAAGACTCTCTGAAAATTATTTTTATAAACCTGCTTACACCAAAGTCTAGTACTTGTGATCTTGGCTCATATTAAAGGCTTAAAGTCTCCTTTGAAAGGCTAGTATATGAATTCATAAGCCTGCTATAAATTCATGCACATTATTTCCTTGTAGAAACCAGTGTTTTCCATTAGCTGGGGTTACTACAGCTGTGGAGTTACTCCCGGCACATAATCCTGCCCAGGTTTAGATTGATGGAAGTCCTGTAATATCTACATTTATTTACCGATGATTGAATGGCAACACTAAATCACTTGCCCTTGCTGGATTTCAGCTAAGTATGTCGAATCTTAAACATGTTGAATTTTCTTTTTCTGACACTTATAGTAAATCTGAAAAGGATCAAAGACTTGAAAAATATAGAAAATACCCAGTGTATTCAAATCACATTTTTACTGGTGTCCAACATATAAATACGGATCTCTTCAAATTGCCTCTGAATTTGTGAGTAGCTTCCCAGCACCCACCAGTAGCAGTAGGAAGTAGACGGTGGTAGAAAAATAGGCACTAGTTATATCTTTTGTCAGTAAAATAAATTCTGAAAGGGTTTTGAAGAATTTCATTTCAGATCTGTTATAACTCATTTTGGGATCTAAAGGATAATACTAACTGTAAAAATATTATGTGCAATGAGGTATAGATGCCTCTATGTTATCTGAGTCTGAATGTGCGTGCATAATTGGAAAGATTATTGGAGAGAGAGTGTTTTGCTGTGGTAGATGTGGTTTAAATCCTAGCAGTGAGCATAGCATTTACTTTCTCAGCTTACCCACAAAATCTGTGACTAATTTAGTGAATGTGAAGATTTTTGTCCAGATGGTTAGGTTTAATTGTAAAAGCTGGAAGGATTTCAAAGTACCCTTTGGGGGAGGACGGGAAACAAGAACTAAGCAACAAAAAAAGAATTAAAAGTAACCATAAATCACTAAATATAACATACATGTATATTATATATTTATAAACACACGTAGACATAGATACTTAAAAAACACAGACATATTTCTATATACAGCCAAGGAAAAGCTCAAGGAATTTATTACAACAGTCAGAGTGAACAAATCGAATATAGAAGAGAAGTGATTTTTAATGTTTATTGATTTAATGTTCCCTTTGTAAGTGTTTTCCTAGTATGTGTGTGTTTGGCTCTTCCTGGCCTCAGAATACATTTCCTTTGAAGTGTGCTAAGATACCACTTTCCTGTCACTGGCTATTCTTGGCTAAGGAGTGTTGGTAGTTCTGTCACCAGACATTCGGGCAAATACTGCCCTTTTTGCAGACTTTGTTGGGGTTCTTGCCTGGCTGTGCTGCTCTTTGAGGCTAGGGCCAGCTTACTTTTCTGAAAGTGCTGCTGTGAAGCTTAAAGAGGGTATAAACTTGCCAGTGGTGATTAGCAGTGGGATGGTGATTAGCCTCCTTTTCAGCATGTATTTATTTCTCATGGTTTCTGCATTTGATGGCAGTACTGGAATGAATATAACAATCTGAGCTGGTGCTTTTAAAGTCGTTTAAGACCTCCATCTTCTTTTGGTTGCTTCCTGTGCGGATCAGAGCATAAAGGAAAGAAATTGGCTCCCGCTCTGTTGTGGTTGGGACAATGCTGGCCTAAATTTTGGGGCAATAAACAGTCATAATTCTTTGAGGTTGATAGTGAACTTTGTGTTACCTAGAATTAAGAGGAGAGGTAGAGGGAAGAACAGTCAAGCATCGAGGGGTTTAGGAGGTAGCAGAACAGAAGAAGGTGAGACCACAAGGCAGTTGATAAAGATCTGCTTTGTTCTAGGGGGAGCTGGTCATCTTGGTGGCACTGGGGTCCACAAGGCAAGCACGGTGGATGCACTTTATCTTTCATGTGAGTGGAAATAGGCTCCGATCGTTATTTATAGACACAGTTCTTAGTATTCAGAAATTTAAAGAAATGACCTAAATTGTATGTTATTTTTGTTATTTATCATTTGCTTTAGCGTGTGATTTTTGAGCCCTCAGCATTTTTTTAATTCAATTTTATTCAAACACATGCAAATAACATACAATCATCCATGGTATACAGTCAGCCGTTCACAGTATGATCATCTAGTTATGCATTCATCACTACAATCTATTTCTGAACATTTTCCCTACATCAGAAAGAATCAGAACAAGAATAAAAAAATAAAAATGAAAAAAGAACACCCAAACCATCCCCCATCCCATCCCATTTGTCATTTAGTTTTTTTTTTTATTAATAAATTTTATTTTGAAATAAGTTCAATTGTACAGGAACGGTTGCTAAAACAGTACAAATCCCATACCTACAACTCCATAATACCCCGACCCCTCTCCCCCGATAACCCCAATCCATCACCCTTAAGATCCTGTCACACCACCGTCTCTTCCCCTCCCTCCCTCCCTAACATCCATATATATAGCCCA
>PVKY010004586.1:0-18981 GCA_004027775.1 Bradypus variegatus
TCCCCATCTTTCTACTCATCCATCCATACACTAAATAAAGGGGGTGTGATCTACAAGGTTTTCACAATCACACTATCACCCCTTGCAATCTACATTATTATATAATCATCTTCAGGAGTCCAGACTGCTGGGTTGGAGTTGGTAGTTTCAGGTATTTACTTCTAGCCATTGCAATACATTAAAACCTAAGAGGTGTTATCTGTATAGTGCATAAGAATGTCCACCAGAGTGACTTCTCGACTCCGTTTGAGATCTCTCAGCCACCGACTCTATTTCGTCTCATTTTTCATCCCCCTTTTGTTCAAGAAGATACACTCAGTCCCACGATGCCGGGTCCAGATTCATCCCCGGGAGTCATATCCTGCATTGCCAGGGATGTTCACATCCCTGGGCGTCGGGTCCCACGTAGGGGGGAGCGCAGTGAGTTTACCTGTCAAGGTGGCTCAGTTGGAGAGAGAGAGGGCCACATCTGAGCAACAAAGAGGCACTCAGGGGGGACTCTTAGGCACAACTACACGCAAGTTTAGCCTGGAGAGACCCTTTTATCAAAGGAAATTTTACTTGGAACCCTGTGCTTAAATAGACAGAAGCAGTGAGTGATGACTGGTGAGGTGCAAGGAGCCCAGAGTCCCAACTGTGCAGCGTGCTCTGCCCCTCCCTTCCTTAGGTAATCTCCCACACAGAAATTTGCAAACTGCTGTGTTAATATGTAAATTATGTAGATATAGTCTACAAATGTCAAGTAAATTTAATGTTTTATAATTTTAGAGGCATGTTAATATACATTGTTTTATTTGATCCTGGTAATAGATGGCAAAGGCATTATCATCCACACTGTCCCCATGTTTCATAAAATGAAACAGGATCAGGGAGGTTAAGTAACTTGTGCAAGGCCACACAACAAATATGTAAGGAAGCAGGGTTCAGAATATAGTTCTTCTGAATTTTAGTGTATTGCTCATTTTACCAAATCATAGGGTCAGGGTTGTGTATAGATGAAATAAAAGCCCAGAATTCTTTGAACTGGCCAAACTATTTCTGGAATGTGTTGTTCAGTGGTAGGTGGTAAACTAGAGGATATCTGGTGTGTGTATATGTGTGTGTGCGTGCATGTGTGAGCACGTGCATATGAGTGACCTGGAGATAGCCCTTCATAACACAGTAGAGGTAAAATATTTAAAAATGGAAATCTCTTTGAGAGCTAATTCATTGGTGTGAACTGGTTTCTGGAAGTGTACAAGATGCTAAGGAGGAGCTTGAAAATCTTAAGGCTTGATATGCCTGGGGACTCACAGTGAGGGGAGAGTGAGAAGATAGGGAGACTTAAGATGCAGAGCATAAACTTCCCGTAACTTCAGTGACAGCCGCCTGAGACCCAGAGGACACAAGTGGCCCACCAATTTTCAAAATACAGCCTTTGTTCCTTTTGCAGGATAAGAAATTAGAAGCCTGCTTTTATGTTTCCACTTCTCAAATATGGTGATTTTTCTCAATGTCATTGTTTCATTCAATGAAGTAGGTGATCTGCACTGTAAGAAAATTGTGTATTTTCCCATGTGGACTAAATAAAGCTATTTGCGTTTTGAAAGGAATAAAAGGCTCTAAAACATTGTTTTTTCTCCTCCTGAATCATCCTTGGAAAAAGATTTATCTCATAATTTTATCTGGGTAGAAGCCAGTCCCAAAAAAGTGCCTATCTTAGTGCATTTATGCTAGGACAGAACTGAGGTCTAAAGGGTGGAGAATTCAGTGAGAGGGATTTGGGTTCTACCTAACAAAAGCAGAGTTATTTACTAGGGATAGGATGCCTCGAGATGTATTAGGCTCCTCGCCCTTGGAATGGGCAGAGGGAGTCTGGGTGCCGTCACCCTGGACACAGAAGGATCAAGCCCTGCATTGGGTGGCATGTTAGATCACTGTTGTTTTGAAATCTAGGTTGTATTCTTTTTAAGGTTTTCATTAAGCAAGCACATCGAAAAGAGTAATTTGAATTTCTCATATTTGAGTAGATAATGCCAAAGAATACTTAGGTTTGAGTTTCTTATGTTTTGTGAATTTCTCACTGTTTATATTTTGTCAGAAAGAACCCGAGAGCATTAATGATTAACTGGGCCAGATTTGCTAATATATTTTAGGAACATGCAATCTGTGAATTAAAAAAGTGATCTGACTATTGGATGGTAAAACACTATTCTGCAGACTTTTTATTTTAAAGCCTTGGATTGACACAGGTGTTGATAAATGTGACCCCACGGTAAAAAAATAGAGAGGGATATATGTTCCTGAAAGTTGTGTACGAAGTGCCCATAGCTTTCCTTTGGTTTGCAAAGTATTTTCATAGATTCTCTATTTTTATTTTTTATTCAGTTTCAGATTTCAGGCATGTTTTCTTAAATGTTAAGCTTTATTTTTATTTGTCTCTCAGTTTCAAGATGGTTTTTAATAAATTCATGTTCCAGTGTAATAAAAACTTGATAACCCAAGCAAAACAAAGGAACAAACCAACAAAAAATGCCTGAGTGAACTATTCCATAATGCACATAATTTCCCTATTTATCTATTTGATTATGTGAATTTTCTTGCAGCAGAAGTGGAGGGTACTTTTTCTATCAAAAGTCACTAATATATAAGAAAAATGAACCAAATTCTACTTAGGTAAAAAGCAACTTAATTCCTTTATAAGAAATGTTTTCTGCTTCTCTTCTTTAAAAAATAAGAACATGAACTTAAATCTCTTATTTATTAAATGCTACAATTAAAAATTAGGAGAGATTGAGGAGAAAGATAAGGAGGATGAAAGAGATTACAGAGAGAATCACAAATATATACTTGTATACACATACACACAGACTAAGAGAAATAGAGGAAAAAATGAAAACCTAGAATGAGAGACAGAGACAAAATGAAACAGACACACAAAGAGGAGTTTTAAAATGGCCTGAAATATCCCAATATTCATCTTGCTGATTAGCAATATGCTATAGAGAACCACAAGTCAAGGGTTTAGTCACATATATTTATTTATGGGCCAGATGACTCAGGGACATGCCAAGCAGTCCACATTTCCTGGAAGATTATCCAGTTTCTGGTCTGGTGCTACTCTCAATTATCCTGAAATGGAACTGGGGCACATGGTGAGGAATTTGGCACCACTTCCCTACTACCCACGCTGCGTCCTCGAACATTATCGGTTTGTTCATCCCAGTGGTCTTAGAAGAGCTCGCTTGGCTCCTGCACCTTGCTCTTGTGCACAGCTGCTCCTGTGTTTCAAATGCTGCTGTAAGGCATGGGTTCTGAGAGGTTGTCCAGGAATCTGTCCTAGGGGCATTTTCTCCCCTGGGCCAGTGGTTGTTTCCCCCATTTTTCTCTTTCTTTTCTCCTCATACTTGTAGTAGGGGCTCCACGGCATGAAAAGCAGAAGCATAAGAGGGATAAGATAATAGACGGCATAGACAGATAGAAGGGTTAGTCGTTCTTGGAAAATCTTAGGTCCTTGTCCTTTGAAACCACTGGCGTTGCAGAAGTCCCCAAACAGAAATTCGGAGAGAACTGGGATTAAAGTTGTCATTCAGTGAACAGAGTAGATGATCGCAGGGGTGTGGATCCATTTGCAGCCTCCTTTTAGGAAGGCATGTGTTGTGATGGGAAGGAAAGGCAGCTGAAACACAAGCTCACAGAACAGGAAGGACTTGAACCACGTTGGGGGAACCTCCAACAGAGGATCTTTGAACTCCTTGGTACATCAATTCAGCAGGTTCCGCAGCTGGAAACAGAAGACGGAGCAATAATTCACGAAGAGTTTCAGCAACCTCGACTGGAAAGGCTTAGCAGCAACTACTAATTTGAAGACCTATCAAAAGGGTCTCTCATTAACCAGTCCCCTGGGCGACAGATGGCACAGTTGGGCTGGGTTTTGTGATACAAAACTCACATAAAAACTCACTGGCTCCAACTCAAACGTTACCTGCTCTGTGAGGTTTTCCCTCAACTCTTGCAGCCCCTTCTTTGCACTACCCAGCATTTGTTTGTGAGTCCACGTTAGCATATATCCAGGTGCGTGGCCCATGGCCAAGAGTAACAATGTCTGATGTTTAGTAAGCACTTGGGATGTTTTCTGAGTGGACAAACGTGACATTTCTGCCAACATGGTAATTTTTTGTAAAGCAATAGATGTGAAAGCTATCCTCATGTGCTCTCACACAATAGCAACTGTACGCCAAACTGAGGGCCACATTTCCCTCAAAACTGAAATGAATTGTATTGCCTTGCCCTTGAGTGGTGGTATAAATCTAACCTCTGTGAAGATGTGACCTCACTGTGCTGTGTGGCCAGTCCACTCAACCCTGAAGCGCTCTCCTGCTTAAACCTCTTGGTTTAAAATGTTACAACTGGACATACTGTATGATTCCTTTTTTGTTTGTTTGTTTTTACTCCGAAGTCATGTGCCTCAATGGGAGATTCATTTCCTGTTATTAAAGGGAGGGCTCTCCCGTTAGTGGAAGAAGCTGCACATAGCTGGATTCTCTCCCAGCCTGGACGAGCACTCACGCTGCATCTGTGGATCCGCAGGGAGGATGACTCGCCCGAGCACTGGGGCCACGGGGTCTGCAGTCGTGGGCAGTGCAGTGCTCAGCGTGGCACTTGGTCCCTTCAGGGACAGGGCCAGACTAACAAAGTTTTCTGGATTGATTTGGGTTTTGGAAGGGAGCTTTAACTCTCTTTAGGTAGATAGGGGGGATTCTTTCTTTTCCTTTTAGGAAAGGACAAGAAGGAAGATGCTAGCAATTCGGGGCTCTATTTCTACCACCACAACCCCTGCTGTTTTTCTTTAAACTTAGGTGCACATAATATTGAGAATATCTTTGGTTAGCTATTAGGAAAAAAAAATTAAAGGTAGATTCCTATCACTCTCCTTGGATCATAATTTCTTTTGGATAAATTTGACTTGAGCATTAAAAAAATGAAACCTTGGTTCAACTTAGAGAAAACATGTATGATTTGTGTATACACTTAATTTTGAAGTGGGGAAGAACTTTCTAAGAACCATACAAACACAGAAGCCATAAAGGAAAGAATGTTAAAATTAAGTAAAGATTAAAACTCTTCATTTGTGAAATATGCTGTAATATTTTCTGTGAAAACTGGAAAAGCTATTTGATACACATATGATATATTGAGGTCCAATTTACTTCATATGTAAAGAGAATTTAATAAGAAAAAGACAATCCAATATAAAAGAGGGCAAAAGAGGAGATTCTGCAGTTCAGAGAAAAGAATGAAAGTGAACATTAAACATAAGAAAAGATGCTAAACTTCACTGATATTAAAGAAATTAAAGTGAAAACTGCAAAAAGAAACCATTTTACACATTCCAAAATAGCAAGTATCAGAGTTAGAAGAAATATGAACTCTTAGGCAGTGTTTGAGAGTATAAATTGGTACCATTAAAAAGAAACTCTGACAAAATCTAAAATATGTGACGTGCATGTAGCCTTTGCCCTGGTAATTTAGCAACTAGGAATTTATCTAAATTACAAGTATAAGAGTACAAAGATCTTCATTGTTGCTTTGCTTGAGACAAAAGTTTTGGAGACCGAATTGGCCTCTCTCTGCTTTGCTGACTCTACTGCAAGAGTATCAGGGCCACGGGACAGAGGACAAGGCCATTTCCCCAGTCATCTTGGGCTCTGAGCTAAGGAGCTGAGGTCCCCTGGCTGGTCACCCCTGGGTACATGCTGACCAGCCCCTCATTCCCTGAGCTGGCCTCTGTGCCCAGCATCTTTAAGGACTGGCCCTTAGAGGGGAAGGAGCCCGCACCAGCCTCACCGTGGCACTGCCTTGCTCCTGTCATGGTTTTCTTGACTGAACTTGTGGAAGGAGGAACCATGTCTCATGAATCTTTTAGACAGTCCTGCCTGTCCTGCTGTCTGGTACAACAGGTTTCGCTATGTTATACAGTGCCATGTTTTACCTCTAGCTTTCCTTCCAGTGACATGCATGACCCTAGACTTCCCCTTTCATCCACACTCATACTCAGCACTGTTAGTTGCATGTACAGTTATTGTGCTACAACACCTCTATACCAGGCCCACACTGGCTGCTCAGAAAACATTTTACTTGTAGAATAAAATCAGTAAATTTGAAAGCCAACTGAGTTGAACAAGTATTGTCAAGTGTAATAACATTATTTCTCTGAAGCCCTGAAGTCCTTGTGGCATGTCCTGTTGACATATCATGTTCTAGTGAAGGGAGTTGGCACCCCAATCAAGTAAATACAGAATTAGGATTTTCCAGGGCTTGGTGGACCCCCAACCCCCCTCCCATAACCCAACTCCCATGAGCTAGAAGGTGGCAGCTTTGGAAGCTTCCTTTGAGCTAGTCTGTCTTCCTCTCTCTTTCTCTCTCCCTCCCCAGCTCTTTCTTTTTTAACCATTTTATTCACATGCCATACAATGTTTCCAAAGCATACAATCAGTGACTCTTGGTATCATCACAGAGTTATGCATTCACCATCACAATTAATTTGAGAATATTCTCATTTCTACAAAAAAGAAAAAAAATCCCGTACCCCACATACCCCCCTATTAATGACACTTGGCTTTGGTGTAGTACCTTTGTTACAATTGGTAATAGAATATTACAATACTACTGTTAACTATAGTCCTTAGTTTGCATTAATTATATATTTTTTCATATGCCACCCTGTAATTAACACCTTGTAATAGCGATGAACTTTTGTTCTGGTTCATGCAAGAACTTTGTTTTATTTGTACAATTAACCACAGTCATCATTCACAACAGGTTTCGCTATGTTTCACAGCCCCATGTCTTATCCTCTAGCTTTCCTTCTAGTGACATACATGACCCTAGACTTCCCCTTTCAACCATTCTCATACTCAGCACTATTAATTGGGTGTACCGCATTGTGCTGTCAACACCTCTATCCATTTCCAAACATTTACAATCAGCTTTATTACAACTCATGTACACCATAAGCATCATATGCCCATTCTCTACCCTCTTTCTATGTCCTGGTAACCTATACTCTAGATTTTAACTCCCAGAGTTTGCTCATTATAATTAGTTCATGTCAGTGAGACCATCCAATATTTGTCTTTTTGTGTCAGGCTTATTTCGCTCAACATGAAGTCCTCAAGGTTCATCTGTGAATAATGCTGCTAAGAACATTGGTGCAAATGTCTGTTTGTGTCCCTGTTTTCAGTTCTTCTGTGTATATACCTGGTAACAGGATTGCCAGATCATATGGCAATTCTATACTCAGCTTCCTGAGGAACCACTAAACTGTCTTCTAAAGTGGTTGCATCATTCTACATTCCCACCAGCAATAAGTGAGTGTTCCTGTTTCTATTTCTCCACATCTTCTCCAGCACTTGTAGTTTTCTGTTTTTTTTTTTGTTTTTTTTTTTTTGATGATGGCCATTTGACTAGGTGTGAAATGGTATCTCACTGTGGCTTTGATTTGCATTTCCCTAATAGCTAGTGATATTGAGCATCTTTTCTTATGCTTTTGAGCCATTTGTATTTCTTCTTTGGAAAAATGTCTATTCACATCTTTTACCCATTTTTTAAATTGGTTGTTTGTGTTTTTATTTTTGAGTTGTAAGATTTCTTTATGTATTTTGGATATTAAACCTACTGGATATGTGATTTCCAAATATCTTCTCCCATTGAGTAGGCTGCTTTTATACTTTTTTTGACCAAGTCCTTTGAAACACAAAAGTATTCAGTTTTGAGGAGATCCTATTTATCTACCTCTTCTTTCATTGCTTGTGATTTGGGTGTAAGTCTAAGAAACACTTCCTGCCATAAGATCTTGAAGATGCCTCCCTATATTTTCTTCTAGGAGTTTTATGGTCCTGGTACTTATATTTAGGTCTTTGATTCATTTTGAGTCCGTTTTTGTATAACATGTGAGGAAGGGGTCCCCTTTCATTCTTTTGCTTATGGATAGCCAGTTCACCCAGCACCATTTGTTGAAGAGACTGTTTTGTCCCAGTAGAGTGAGTAGACCTGGCTACCTTGTCAGAAATCAATTGACCATAGATGTGGGGTCTATTTCTGAACTTTCAATTCCATTCCATTGGTCAATATATCTATTCTTATGCCAGAATCATGCTGTTTTGACCAGAGTAGCTTTGTAATCTGCTTTAAAGCGGGAAGTATGAGTCCTCCAACTTCATTTTTCTATCTGAAGATACTTTTGGCTATTCGGGGCCCCTTGACCTTCCAAATAAATTTGATGATTGGTTTTTACATCTCTGCAAAGTAAGCTGTTGGAAGTTTGATTGGTATTGTGTTGAATCTGGAAATCAATTTGGGTCAAATTGACATCTTAACTATATTGACATCTCCCAATCCACGAACATGGAATGTCCTTCCATTTATTTAGGTCTTCCTTGATTTCTTTTAGCAATGTTTTGTAGTTTTCATTGCATAGATCCTTTACATCTTTTGTTAAATTTATTCCTAGATATTTATTCTTTTAGTTGCTATTGTAAATGGAATTATTTTTTTTTCTTGATTTCCTCCCCAGATGCTCTCTACTAATGTATAGAAACACTACTGATTTTTGCAGGTTGATCTTGTATCCTTTGCTGAGTTCATTTATTAGCTCTAGGAGCTTTGTTGTAGATTTTTCAGGACTTTCTAAATACAGGATCATGTCATCTACAAATGGTGAAAGTCCTCATGAATTCTTAACTCTCCTAATTTTAATTAATTTATTTTTTTCTTTTAGGAAGCCAGTAAGTTATTGGTGGAAGAACAAACTCTGCCCTAAACACAAACTATAAATTCTCTTTTAGTGTCTCCTTTCTAGCTTGGGCCCCAACACTGTAATTACTCTGCCAAATAAAAAGATGGAGATCCATGTTGGCATGGCTAGAAGCAGAAGAAGGAAGCAATAGGGTTTGAGGCTGCTTGTTTTGTGCTTTTTAAGAGCCCAGTGTGGGGGCTGTCTGCTCTGCCTGGATACAGCAGCTATCTCACATATAACCTCCTTGAGGTAGCGTCATCCTTACTCACTTGCCTTTAAAGCCAAATAACTATGTCTTGATAGTATGATAAATTAAACCAGCCCCAAGGTAAGAACTGAGGTTACAGTAGAGACTCCAAGGATATTTTTCTTGTTAATTTTTTTTTTAAGCCGCTGACCTTGGCTGAGAATGTGCAGATTTCCTGTGAGCAGATGTGCTCAAGGGATAACATCAGGGTCAATTTCATATATATTGTTGAGTCATCTGTCAAATCTGTCAATACTAATGCCAAGCATCAAACTATTTTATTATTGTGGCTTCATAGGGCATCTTATTGCGAAGAATCTCCCCCTTATTACTTTTTTATTTCTTGAGTTTCTTAAGCATTCTCACTCTTCTGTTCAGTGATACTTAGAATCATTTTGCCAAGTTTCCCCCAAACATTTCTACTGGGATTTTGTTTGGAATGGCATTCAACTTACCAATTAATTTTGGGGAAATTGACATATTCATAGTAGTCTTTCAATGAGATCTTTCAAATCTTATGTTATATCTCATTAATTGTGTTAATTAAAAAAATTATTGTGGTAACATATACTCCTGTTAATTTTTAATCGAAAGATAAAGGGTCACTATTGTGAAAGAGACTTAGCTTTAAGCACATATCCAGAAACGGACCTTATGTTGGCATAATATTGATTTCAGAAAGGCTCTGGGTAGACAACCACTTACTGACCAACTTGATTTAAATTTAAATTCATGGCAATATGCTTTGCTTTCTTCTAGCACTTTTCAGGACAGTAATGTGGTAGAAAATAGTCATAAAGGTTAAGTACCGTATCTCTCTGAAGCTCTATTTCCTCATCTGTAAAATGAGCAACTTGGACTAAATGCTTTTTCAGATCCTTTTTTGTTTTCTAAGTTTACATTAAAAAAAAAATTCTGGAAGAAACTATTTGCTTGAAAAGACTTTCCACGGTGCACAACACAGTGGACTCTAAGCTAAACCATGGGCTACAGTTAATAGAACAATTATAAAAACTGTGCTTTTATAAATTGTAACAAATGTACCACATCAATGCAAAGTGTGAATAATAGGTGGCATATGGGAATCCTGTGTTTTATGTATGATTGTTCTGTAAACCCACAACTGCTCTAATAAAAAAAAAGTATGCAGTCCAGAATTGAGGGTGGAGGGAGAGAAGATCACAGAATTTTAAAAACATTCAGTCCACTTGAACAATTCATTTTTATTCAATTTATACACAATCTCTCAGATCCACCTGTTTGATAATTCAAGGCAAGCTGGTACGGCACTGTGATTTCTAAGGGCTGCAGGCTGAGATTATTAGCACAATTTAAAAATTGAATCAGCCAGCACTCATAGTAACCAATTAGAACCCAACCACCTGTCCATAGTTGTAAAACTGCTGCCTGATGTGAGAACTGAGTTTTGGATTAAGCTGAGTGGAACAGAAAGCATGTGAGCAGAGAGCCTGGCTCTGGGCAAATTCCTTCATCTCACTAAGCTTGTTTCTCCCCCTCTGAAGTAGGGCTGGTAATAGTACCTACCTACCTGTTGGTAAGATTGAATGACTTAATACAAGTACAGTTTTTAGCACAATACTCTAGCATGTAGTAAATATTAACATAAGTTACTTGAATATAATTAATTCATATTTTGAGATGGTCAATTTTAATTCTGTTAAAATCTCAGCAGGCAACTGGCTACACAAATTTATTCTTATTAGTTAAGACCAAAAAGAGGGTAAAACTGTTTTCATTTATAGCTGCCTAACATTTGACTCAACTCACTATTGTTAGCCATTAAAAAATTCACCTAGTCTACATACATGCATTTCTAAACCAGTGGTTGCTAATGAACAATCTTGCATTTTTCTAATTTAGAACGAGAACAAAGACTGATTCTAGGTTTAGATGCTCACCTGTTTTTCCTTTGGCAGTATTTTAACATAAGCAATGCCATGCCACTGCAAATGACACTGCAGAATGCTTCCCATCCTCTTTTCTGTGTTCTAATCCAAACCACATTCTCTTAATGTTTCATAATAAAGGGACAGTTTTTCCAAGTTTGATTTGGCTCAAACCAAGAAAAAGATTTAATTTGCACATTTTAGCCTGACCACTAGGTGATTTCCCCAGTCTTTTTAGTTCTTTATTTCTTCTATTTAGGGAGGAAAAAGACACCAGATGTTAAATTTCGGTGTTTTTCAGAGAATCTGAAAGTAACACAGCAAAAAAAGCCTTGTTCCCCACCCCAAAGCAACAAGAGGGAGTAGAGGCACAGGCCTTCCGAGCCTGGATGTCCCCCAGTGCTAAGGCCTTGAAACATTATCATCAACACACGCACACATGCATGCACACATGTGCACACATGGTTTCTGGCTAGGTTCTGTCAGCACTGGCTCTTGGCCTTTTACAACTGACACTAAAAAATAAACTTGAGACAATGTTACAAAATCAGATATGTAAACTTAAATGGGATCCTTTTGATGCTGGGCACATTTTAAATTGTATTATGTAAGTGGTGAGCAAGGACTTATGGGAATGGCACATTCAGAAAGGAAAAAGTAACCAACAGCTGTTAAGTCTGGATGGCTACTTAGAATAACAACCTAATTACCAAGTATTAAAAGGATCCATAGTATCAGATTATAAACAGGCCAGAGTTTTGTTGGGCATGCAGGTTTTAAAGACCACGAATCTGACAATTGTTGCCTCGCCTTTCTTCAGGGCAACTGCTGGCTAGTGCAGAGCAGTGTCTACCCCTTTACAAAGAGTATGCACTCCTGGCCCTGATATTAGGCCGGCTGTTGGCCCTCAAAGAGATCCAGGGCCTAATCCCCAGAACCTGTGAATGGTACTTTATGTGGTAAAAAGGACTTTGCAGGTGTAAATAAGGTAAGGTTTAATTACTTTAAGGATCTCAAGATGGGACAATTATCCTGCATTATCCAGAGGGGCCCTAATTGTAATCACAAGTGTCCTTATAAAAGGGAGGCAGAGGGAGCCTTGACTATGGGAAGGAAGGCAGGGTGAGGATGAAAGTAGAGGTTTGAGTAATACTGTCCTAGGTCGGCACCCACCAGAAGGTGGAGGAGGCAAGGAAAGTTTTCTCCACTGGAGCCTCCAGATGGAACCAGCCCTGCCGGCACCTCGACTTCAGCCCTGTGAGATTTGTTTTGGACCTTTGACCTACAGAACTGTAAGAGAATGAATTTGTTTTAAGCCCCTAAGTTTATGGTAACTTGTAACAGCAGCAATTGGAAACTAATAAGCCCTATATATCTGAGACTATAACTTAACCCAGCTCTTACTTGACAGAGCCCTGACTTCCTGACATACTGAGCCAGTTCTTGGAAGAATCAAGTCCGCAGACTGCAGTGTGATGTGCTTGTTGCACACCACCTATGCCCTTCCTGTGGAAAACAAAGTTGGAGGCCTTCCCAGTTATGCTTGGCTCTAGAAGCAACTGAGGAGACTATGGGGGAGGGGAAACTGTTGATCAGCAGGAGAGTTAGAACCCTGAAAAGTAGATGGAAGCTATAGACCCTCTTCCTAGAAAACACAAGGCACACACAATTATGCATATACTATTGGGGGTTCATAGACCTCAGATGAAAAATCCCTGCTCTGTAGAGAAAGGCAGTTAAGGAGGAACAGAGGAAAATTAAATCTTCAGGTAGACAAATCAAGTTTACCCAAAGTTCTGTAGACAGGTTGGAGAAACACAGGACTGAGGACAGGAATTCCATGGAAGAAGATTGCTGAGTCCAGATAAGACCAGGGAAATGAAAACTAGCTCTGAAGAGGGGGGAGGAAAATAAAAGGCATTAAAACAAAACTTGGGGTAAAGAAAGTGTTCCACCAGTCAGGAAATGTGGCTTTGCACCTTTATCTCTCCTCAGGTGTCCATTTTACTTGAATCCAATTGAAAGAGCCCATTTGAAAAGATACCGATTTACTTCTGAGCTCTTGAAGTGGCTGGGATCCTGGACTGGAAGCAGCTGCCCTGTGTGAATGCCCAGGCAGTGCCACCGAGGCACTTAACCTTTCAATTTGGGTTATTTCTCTGGTATTAGACTAGGATTTTAAAGTACTTCCAAAAACTTTAAAACAGACCCAACGGTGGTGTAGACACAGGTGCATCCAAGCTACTTCCGTCAACCACTAACACCTGACCCAAGATGGAGTGTGGGGGCCTTAAACACACCCAGCGAAGGCCTAATCACAAAAGGAGCAAAGTCTTTGCCCCTGCAGACTAGGGAGGGGGTTTGGGATAGAGAAAGAAAAAGCCCAGCAAAGTGTTGACCTGAAGGCTAAGAAGGGGTCGGAGCACCAGCAGGAGCCAAGGAAGGTCAGGGGCAGATCTGGAACCCTTTGTGGGGGAGGTGAGGGGGGTGGGGGTGAGGGCCCAACTGCCGTGCGCGCTGGGGCCTTAAACTCGGCCAAGGGTGGGCCAGGACCAACCGGCACCCCTTAGCCTGGCTGGGGTAGTTCATGCCACAGCACCACCTGCAGAGCCTCCAGAAGAGGGTGACGGGGCTGTGGGAGAGGAATGAGCAGCCCAGCAGCCACTCCAGGCCATGCCTGAAGCCCGGGGCCCCCATCGTCCCTCAGGTGGGCCAGGCAGGAGCCGAGGCTGCACTAGCTGGGGCTCCAGGACTGTGATTTTTAATTTTTTTATTATTATTTTTTTAATGCCTCACTTTGTATTATTTCTCTGTAACTGAAAGAGGACGTTGAATCCAACTTTTAAGTGTGGTAAATTTTTTCTTCGCTATTTGATGAGATATTTTATAGAGGCTCACCACCAGTTAGTTGCAATAATATTCATAATAGTTTTAAAGTGATATTTCCCAATGCAAAACTTGCTTTTTTGCATAGTTTTTTTAAAAAAATTATCTTGAGTAAGCATTGGAAAATACTATTTTAAAGTCAGGTTCTCACTTTTAAAGTTTTTAACTAAAAATTAAACATTTTGGGGAACAAAGGGAATACTTTCCCTTTCTTGATCTTTTATTTTGCTCCTTCCTACAAATTAGAGAATTTTGTAAAAAAGATTGAGAGGTGGAATATTTTACTAGGATATGCTTTGACTCCCTTGCACCCTAAATAAAGAAACTAAATGTGATTTCATAAAAAGAGTTATATGAAAGGAAGATACCCTTTAACATAATCTTGTTTTGTCCTTTCAAGGAAAACAGGCACTGGAATGTGTTTAATTGTTGCTATCTTTCCTGTGCATACATATTTATCCATCATATTATCTGAAATCAACTGAAGAGGGAATGCTTGGAAAAATGAGGAAAGCTAATACAAGTTAAAAGTAAGATGCTTGCATCTTAATTTTAAGAGAACACAGAAAACCAAATGCTTTCAGAAAAGGGCCCCTTCATAGAGTAATTTGCCTGGTATGGCATCACAGTTTGTTGTATAATTTCAGGCCTGTTACTATGGTAACTGCTTTAGTGTAGCAGTGATTGTTAATCAGGATTTGTCGTTATTTCCCTTTCATCACAAGGCTCTATATCCTTATGGATTAAATCACAGTTCTCATTGACAATAGCATAGATCAAACATTATTGCCAGCCATAAAATCCTGGGCTGCTCCCTGTCATTTCTCCCCATTTCCAGAAGTAGTGAATGCAAGCTAAAGTCTAACTTTGATAAGGAAATCAAGATGACTCCTGGCCCCTTTGGTATCTACCCTCATGACAAAATTCCAAGGAGGGGAGAAGTCAGGCTGCTTTACTTTAAAACCACCCATACCTGTGGGAAAAGGGAGCATCATTTCATGTGGTTGCAAACTTGACTCTGCGGATAAAAATCCAGGCTAGAAGTTGTTTTCGTGTGACCTCCAACTTCTCCTTCAATCCTTTTGTCTGAGTTTTAATGTTAGGCATTAACTGAACTCTTACTCTTGGAGCAGCCCACTTGCCCTTTCTTAGCAGTCGATTTTCTGGATTCCTAGCTGCTCCTTTTCAATGTGAAGAATGTGTCAAGACAGGGAGGCCAAGATGCTAATGCAGATGTTGAGGCTGTTGTATCGTAAATCCCCAGAGAGGACTGTCAGGCTCCTGAGAGAATCCTTCCCAATTTAGGAAATTGGATGATGACAGTACCTGGGCAGGGAGGTTAGCCCTAAGATATGGTGACCTGATTCGGTAGTGTCAGATCTCTGTTGCCTTTAGGAAAATCAAGTTAAAGGCACATAGGAGTGGTGTTCTAGTTTAAGTGCACATTAGCAGTCCTAGTGTGGTCTTTTTGGTATTGCCATTTTCTTTGGTGTAGAAGCAAGAATCTTTAACTGTGCTGGTTAATAGCATGGCCTCTGGAATCAGCCTGCCTGGGTTTGATTTCTGGCTTTGCCACTTACTAACTGTGTATCCTTGGCAAGTTTTTAACCTCTCTGTGCTTAGTGTATAAAACAAGGATAATAATAATACCCACGTCATAGGAGGAGGTTGAAATAAGTTAATATTTGTAAAGTGCTTAGACTAGTGAGTGGCACACTTTAAGTGTTATATAGGTGTCTGTAAATAAGTGAAAAATAAACAACATTGCACTTACTTGTATTCAAAATATATTCAAGATTGAAGTATCCAAATATTAGTAAGGTGTTGAAAACAGCACTTCTGCCCACTTCCCCCATGTCCTCCCCCCTTCCCAGTCTGTTTTCTCTTACGACATGTCTCTTCATCTCTGCAGCGTGCCCAACCCCCAAGTATAATTCTGATTGGCTAAATTAATTCTGCAGCATCCTGCTGTGAATAATTATGTTGATCCAGTGTGTATTCTGATGCCTTTTTTTTCCCTTTGACTAAATTATAATGTGACAATTGCGGCTCACAGCTGGCTCATCAGAGGTGGGCAGTTTGGGAATTGGCACATCTGAATGTGCTTCTCTGTTAACTCTCTGCCTTGATTGCTTAAGACAAGACATGTAAACCCCATGATTATTGCCATTTTTTTTTTTTTGGACTTTGCAAAGACTCTGCCTTTAAATATGAAGCTGCTGGGTTTGTTTTGGAGGAGGGGGTGTTGTACAAGTCCCCTCCCCCCACATCCTCTCCCCCTCTCCTTTCAGACAATAAATAGCTGTCAGGCTTATGCCAAGGATGAAATTATAGGTGCACATGAGGCCTTGATTACATTGTTTTGGATAGATTGCTATTAGCATACCGAAATGAAGTCTAATTTTTCACTGTCGGAGCTGAGTCAAAACTCAAGTGACAGAGGCAGGGGATACAGCTATAAGGAAAGAAAGGTCTGATGTGAGCACCTGCTATATATTGGGATCAGTTTTCTCTTATTTAAAGTGAACAATGAAATAAAATGTATAGAATATCATGGAAGAAGATCAATGAATAAAAGATGGAATAAGACACTTGGGCTAGACAGGATTTTTTGTAAAATTACTGTGTGTAATTTTCAAGTGTATGTAATCCATTTTAAGGAAGCATCTAGATTATGATTAAGCCTGGGTTTTAGCTGAAGAATGTATTGTCTTGATTTTTATTTTATTTTATTTGCTTCCTGCATAATTCATTTCACATTGCCACATTTCCCACACATGCATCCTCTGAAGATGCATGCTTATTATCATCTAATCTGCAGGTCAAGTGCCCTTGTTGTATTTTTACTGTTTACAAATTCTGACAATGTGAATGTGTTGCTTGTTCATTTTCAAAATCTTTCATTAAAAAAAAAATCTATTACCTATGGTTTCCCTGAAGTGTTCTAAGGAATGGTGCCTCATATGATGGTAGGTTAATAATTGTGCATTTATTGCAACTGTCCCTGCTCACCACAGTGGAAAGATAGAAATTATACATACACATGCACATATATATACATGTAAGTGTATGTGTGTGTATATATAAAGATTTTGGCATTGTAAGTAACTTGAAAGGTTATTCAACATCATTTTAAATTGTTCTCTTATTAAAGGGAAAATGAGGATTTAGTATGGGTGGGAAGGGGAAGAGTATCTCTCAATTTGAAGTCTTGTAACAGTGGAGAAAATTTGTAGTCAGATCATATTTTTATTTATTTTGAATATATATTTTCAGCACCTACTATGTGCAAGACACTTGTCATCATGGAGCCAGAGAGGTGAATTAGAAATGATTCCTGCAGTTATGGGATATGTAGTCTAGACTAGAAAAGAACACACGTGTCCACAGAACTCTAATACAGCAAGGGGTGTGATGAATGTGGCCTGAGGGTACGAAGAACAGTGGGGAATGTACAGGGAGAACTGTTATCTGCTTTGATTCCCACCCCACTCTTATCCTGCCCCAGCTACTCAGGTGATGGAGAGCTAAGTTGAAGAAGAGATGGAGGTTGTATTTGAAGTATGCTTTAAGCATTGGGGGAATTTTAGACATAGAAATGGAAGAAAAATATCCCAAGCAGAGTGAAACACTTGAGCAAAAGCAGGGAGCTAAACTAGTGAATGGTCTGGTTTGGCTGGAGGTGCTCAACCCTGCCTATACATTCGCGTCACAGGGGAACTGTTAAATAAAAATTACTGTTGCTTGAAATCTGTAGAGACAGAAAGTAGATTAGTGGTTGCCTAGGGTTGCTGGGGGGAAAATAGAGAGTGACTGCTAATGGGTATAGGGTTTCTTTTTTGGATGATGGAAGTGTGGTGGTGGTTGCAGAACTGTGTGAATACACTAAAAACACTTTAGATGGGTCAGTCGTATAGTGCATGAATTTTATCTCAGTTATCAAAAATTACTGCTGCCCTTGCCCCACCCCAGACCAATTAAGTCAGAATCTCTGGTGGTGGGGTATGGGCCCTGGCTTTTTGTTCAAGCTCCTCAAATGATTATAATGTACTTTGTCAAGAGCCACTGGGTTGAAGCATAGGAGAGAGAGATAGGCAAGTACTGGGTGTTTGGGCCAAAAGGTTAGGTTGGAGCTTTCTCTTCGAGAGCCCTGAAAGTCATGCAAAAAAGTTTGTGCCTCTACGGGCAAAAGGGAGACAGGGAAAGTTTTTAAAGTAGGGCCTTGGCATGTGTAGACTGTTGTTCAAAAAGCTACTCGTGGACAGACATATGGAGAATGCTTTCTGGAAGTTGGGACACCAGATGAGGCTATTTTAGTTTACCAGCTGAGAGGCAAAGTGGTCCTCAATTGGGGTGATTGCAGTGAGAATGGGAGGTGACAGATAAAAGAGAAGCTGAGAAAACAGAATGCCAGCCCGGCTGGTTAACTGTCTGAATGCGGGACAAGTGGAGAGAGAGAGGTCTGAGGATTTCAGTTTACCAGGCTGCATTCCTGGGAGAGCCAGACCAAATAAGGAGGTGCAGAAAAGAGGCAAGTTTGCAGGAGGTGATGAGTTCAGTTTTTTGTATGTGCTGGATTTGAAGGACCAGTGATACATCCACAAGCAAATGTTCAGTAGAGTTGGAAATACAGCTTTGACTGAAAGAGGCTAGAAATGGATTTGGGAGTCTGCAAGCAGGCAATTTGGAGGATCTGCTTCCAAAATAGTTCACTTGCCTGGCTTTTGTCAGGAGGCCCCAGATCCTCACCAAGGGGCCTTGCAATAGACTATTTGAATGTCCTCACAACATGCAGCTTGCCACCCCCAGGCCCCTAGCCAGTGATCCAGGAGGGAGCGTGGCCAAAGCCACAATGCCTTTTGTAACCTAGTCTTGGAAGTGATGTATTGTCACTTCTGCTGTGATGCAAAAGTCAGAGGAACTGCGCAAGGCGAGAATACCAGGAGGTAGAGATAGTTGGGGGCCACCCTGAAGACTGGCTGCTACATAAATAATAAATTAAAGAGTGTGGATCACTGACACTGTAAAGTTTGTGAAGAGAAGGGCTTTCAGCTGCCAGGCTGGTGCAAGCTCAGCTGCAAGGTGAACCGCACCTACTCCCTGGAGGACCCATCCATTTAGTCAATGTTTGGGAGCGCCACTCATGCCAGATGCTGGGGAAACAA
>PVKY010004587.1:0-18993 GCA_004027775.1 Bradypus variegatus
AACCATGCAAAAGTCTGCCTTCTATAGAAAAGATGGCTAGAAGCAAAATACAAAATTAAAAAAAAAGTTAAGTTTTGATATGATGAAAGCATAAGTGATCTTAAATCATTTTATTTCTTAACACCCTTTTGGACCTGTCAAAACATTCAAGAATCTCTGATCATAATGATAACAACAACCCACAGGGAGGGAGTGTGTCTTGTAGACCAGACCCTGTTCTAAGGATGGTGTGTTACCCACCTTAATCCTCCTGGGGGAGAAAAAAGAAACTTAAGAGGTAGGTAATGTTTTTGTCCCTATTCTTAAGGTGAGAAAATTAAGGCACTTGGAGACAGAGACCCCTGCCTGAGGTCACACTGGTGGAGGTGGGATTTGAGCCCAGGCAGCCTGTTTCTAGAGACCACATTCTCACCCAGGAGGGTCTGGGATGCTGACCCCCTACTCCTTGGGGTCACAGCTGGAACTCCCCAGCTTCCATGCGAAGGAACTAATGCGTCTGTGCTGGATACCACGCAGCTGTGAAGGGCGCGTCACTGAGATAAGAAGATGCACAGAAAGGGCCAATGCAGCTTCATGGTTATTGCAACAAAATTCTTAATATGAAATAATAACTGGACGTTAGTTGCATTGAATTTAACTCTTCCAGCCATCATCCTCCTTCAGCCTCACCCAGACTAAACTGATTCTTCAGTCCCATGCCAGGAGATAGAAGTGGGGTAGATACAAGCACCATTCTGTTCTAAAAGGAAAATGAGAGCACTGGGAAGAAAGATGTACAGAGTAGGGAAGTGAACACATCTTCACCCAAAATGGACCTTGGAGTGAGCTGTCCTGGGTTCAAATCCTGACTGTGCCAGTCCCAGCTCTGTCCATTAAGCATGTCAAACTCGAAAAGCTTCAGCCTCCTGACCTGTACAAAGAGAATGTGGTGGTGTTTCCTCCTTCCATCTGCTTCGCTACAAGCTCCTTTGGGGTCCTTCTCCAGACTTCATCATTGTCCTCATTCAAACATCCTTTGCTCATCTCTGTCAAGGACAGGCTCTGTGCTAGGCTGGGGGTAACTGAGGCGACCCCAGGGATGTGGTTCAGTCAAGAGTGGAACACAAACCACAAACAGAGAAGGTTCTGGGTGCCTGGGGCCCAGGGAACCACTCACTCTCTTGAGTATCAAGGAGGGCTTCACGGAGGAGGAGCCCCCGGGTGGGTCTGGAAAAGTGACTAAGAGTTTACTAGGCAGGGGGCAGGGTGGGTGAGGGCATTTGGAGCAGAGGAGGTGAAAAATAGCCTGCTGGGCTGGCCAGAAAACCCAGATTCTGTCTCCGCATCCTCCTGAAGACCAACAAGAGGCCCCTCGCTTCTCCTCGCACCTCCCCCTGCCCCTGCGGGACCCCCAGGCCACTGTCCTAGCTCTTGAACCTGCACTTCCAGCCCCCACCTCACCCCACCCCAGCCAGCTCCCCCTGCCTTAGCTGTCCATGGGCCTCTTTGGCTCCCCTCCACTGCCCCCGCTTGCAGCCCCAAAACCTCTAGGTAAGTGGGGGGTTGCTGTCTTTAGTCCATGGAACCCCTTCCCTCCCGTTTGGACGATGGTCCTTCCAAGCACATTTGCACAAGCGTGAGTGTAATTGCTTTTATCCAGAGGAAACTGAGGCTTTCCAGGCTCTTCTGTGTCCGGTTGCTGCAGCCTGGTCTGGCCAGTTCACTTCTCTGAGTCTCAGGTTTCCCTTTCCACAAAATGGGGGCACCAAAACCTAAAACCTAAGTAATAAGAGACGACACATGCCAAGTGTTCAGAAGTGCACCTTTAAAGTCCTAGTTGCACTCACTGGCTGTTTTGTACTGAATATTATTATGTCACAGATTTGTTGTAATGAAATGAGGTCCTGGATACAAGTGTTCAAAACAGTGCAGCCACACCAGAGGTGTTCAATAAGCGATAGATGCTAATTTTAGGAAGGAAATAGGAATGTTCAAGACTAAAAAAATCTGGGTTGATGCCCCTAGACTAAGCTGAGGCAGCCAAAGCTCCCTTTTACTGGCCTCCAAGTTTAAAGGTACCAGGTCAGAAATGGTGAGAGCATTAACCAGCATTTGCTGGGTGCCTTCTGTTTGCATTGTTCTAGATTCTAAATTTCATAGCTTAATCTCTGTGAATAATTCCATGAGTTGAGGAGTGTAACTGTTATTGCCCCCTTGTTAAGAGGAGGAAACTGAAGCACAGAGAGGCTAAGTCATTTGCCCAAGATCACACAGTGGGTGCTGAACTCACACTGCCAAGCTTGGCGCAAATGGAGCTGGTATCCCATAAACCCAGCTCCCTCGAGGAGGCAAGTGAGGAAAGCTGTCTAGACCATTGTGGAAGCTCACACCACGTGGACAACCGTAATCACAGCCCCGTGCTGCCCACAACTTGCCAAAGCAGACTGTCACATCACGGCTTGGTCCCTCATCCACAGAGTCAACCAGCCTGAAACAAGCGTTGCAAATCCATTTCCTGTTTTGACAGCTTGGCCATCTACCATGTCAGCGCTTTTGAACGGGTCCTTCCCTCGCCAACACTCCTGCTTCCGGAGCCCCATTGTGCTTTTAAGAAGGATCCTGTGGGGAAAAAAATCAACCACACAGAAAACTGCCCAAATGAATGGTTTAAAGGGCTGATGCTTAAAATGCATTAAATGTTCACAGTCTCCCTTGGGTGCTCAGACTTTCAACCTTCACCAATTTCTTAACACTGGCTGTGAGGGCAGAGGGTGAAAATGGGCATTTCACTGAAAGAAGCTTGGCTGAGTGTGTGCATGCACACGTGTTTGTGCCTATGCATGTCTGTGTGTGCGTGTGTGTGGCCGTGGGTGTGTGTGTGTGTTTGGGAGATCTTTCCGGCAAACTTAGGCTTTGCCACCACCTAGCTTGGAGACCCTGAAAAATCACTCACATTTTTCAAGCTCAGTTTTCTCATCAGGAAAATGCGGGGTTTGGACTTCATCGGTCTTTTCAAACCCAGAGGAGAGGAATCCCAGTAAGTTTACAGATGTGCTTGGTCTAACTTAAAGTCCAGGACTTAATAAAAAGAGATTTCAATTCTAGAAAACATCATCAGGATAACCACCTTCCCTGAGCCCTCTGAATGTAGCATGAAGAACCAAGAGGCATTACATCTCTAGCCCCTCATCTTGCTCAATGCTAAATTACTGTTCCCTCAATAGTCATCCCTTCCAATCTGTTCACTGATAAAGTATTTAATGGTGGTGTCAAGTATTTAACAAGTATTTAATGGTGGTGTCAGTCAGGGAAAGAACCAGAACCAGCCTAAGGCAGACACTGAGTTCAAATCCCAGCTCAGAGCCCCATCTGTAAATCATGGATAATGGTGCATCCCTCAAAAGTTGTGGGAACCAAATGAGTTGATGTATGTGGAGATAGTCAATGCATTGAGGTCCTCAATAAGTGCAAATTTCTCTTTCCTAGGATAATTAAGGCACTGGGCTTGACTGTGCCATGGAGAAGAATGACAAGGATTTTTGATCTGAGAAATTATTTTAGGGGGCTAGAGAAAAGACAAATATTGTATGACTGTAAGTGTGTGCTGGGGATTGTTGAAGAAAAATTTTACTATATATCTATAGAGATGAGTAGTAAAAGCAGGTTAAATTGTAGCTCATGGGGCTCCTTTCCCTGAAGATTTTTCTGGAGTTCCTCTTTGGGAACTAATTTTAGAACCAGAGGAGTATTTTTCAGTACAACCTTCTTGTTTGTAGTTGATTCATTCATTCAGCAAACACTCACTAGGGTAAGTACTACGTGTTACATGGTATTTGAGATGCTGGGAAACATGATTGTGAACATGACCGTGTTTGGGTTGTTGGGATGTTATGGTTGATCCTGCAGCTGTTGTTGTTTTCATTATTCTTGATAACGTTATTCCTGTTCTAAAGCATTCAACAGTCTGCTTTTGATTATTTTTAAAGCCAAAAGTTATTTGGGGCTAAGTATAGCAAATCAGGTAACTGATCAAGTGGAGAGAATAGTAAAAATATCTTCATCCTGCTTTTCCATAAAACCATTTACTTTATCCTGGTCACACCCCTAAGGAAAGGGAATTACTGGTTCTATTATGCAGATAAGAACAGTGAGGGGCAGCGAGAGTAAAGGTCTTGTCTCAGGTCAGATATCTGAGAGAAACTGAGTGGCCCCTAAAATCCTGATTCCCTGATAAAGTCAGTAGGAAGGGCACAAGACAGCCTGGTTCACTATCTCGTCATTATGGGGGATTTCACTACTCACCCCCATTGATTACCCCTTCCTGTATCCACACCCTTGCCTTATGATTTTTCAGATCTTTCCACTCAAAAGGCATGTGTCTTGTTCTGGCCAATGGAATGTTAGCAGGTGTGACATGACCCACGGCTTGGAAGTATTTAGATGACTGGGCTTCTGTGCCATTACCAATGAGAAGAGTGTGTCCAGATTCATGCACTGTTTTCAGGAGGAGGGCAAGAGGTGTGCAAGCAGAACCAAATTACCCCAGCTGAGCTCAGCTGAGATCAAACAGCCAGCAGACACAGGACTGAGCTCTGCTGAGATCAGTCGCCCTCCAGATGACTCATGAGCTAAATAAATGCTTATTGGTGTAGGCTACTGAGATTCTGGGCTTGTTTGTTACACAGCATTATTGTGGGCATAGGTAGCTGATACATCATCTCATCCTGTATTTAGTCTGCAGTGGCAGTTTTGACATTGTGCAGTTCACCTCAACTTGAAGCTAAGCACCCCAAGGGTGTAGTCAGTGGCTAAGACATGGGATAAATGCGGCATGTCTTCTTGGAACATCTATTTTACTGCATAAGACAGTCAATGCATTATTTCTATATTAAAACCCTAGCAAAATATAAGGTTTGCATGAATTGAGATGAAACATTAGGCTTAAATTAATTTTCCTAATTAGAGGGGACTACTATAAACTTCCCCAGGACCACCTTTCTCCTTTACAGGAATACTTCTTCCATGGAAAAACCAAAGCAGTGGTGTAATAGAAATTTGGACAAAGAAGCATTTATAGAAACTTTTAGTGTTTCCCAGCTTATTATGACCTTAGTCAAGTCCCTAATCTCTAGGATCCTCTTTTTTCAGTCAGGAGTGTGAGGATTTATGTTGCCAGCATAAGGCATAAATGATGCTTATGGCCTAAAAATAAATAACAATTACAACATGCCTTCCCATCTTCCTCTTACAGAAATATACTTTTAAACAAAAAGCAGTAAGTTCTGTCTCTTTGAATTCAGGAGAACCTTATGCTACTCAGAAGGGACCTCTGAAATTACAGCATGCTCATGCCAAGAACTTAACGAGTTGACTGAACACTGGCGTTACTATTATTTATCATCCAGGAGTGTTCACAGAGGCAGTGGACACTGTCCAAATCCTACATGCTGACATGGTCTCTTCCCTGCAAATAAATGAAGTCTTGAAAGAGTATATTTTTTATATGCACCATGGGTCTTCATAAAAATAACATGGCTTTTGCTCTGTTTTTCTTTCTTTGCTTAAATGCTCTCATCCCGATCAAGAGAACAGTAAATGGAAGAATTTGCAGGCAGCTGGCTCACAGGAGAATTTTCAGAGGTCTCTAGACCATGTGGTGTCTCCATCCCTGACAGAAAGTTTAGAACTTAGAGAACCCGACTTCCCAAAGGAGAAACCCCAGGATCATCCTTGGCTTCCACTTTGTCCTCCCCACATCCATCAGGTGCCCTCCAAGCCTGAATGATTGATTGTACCTCTTAATTCTCCTTGAAATGAGCCTCTCCCCCCTAGCCCTACTGACCCTGCCCAGGTCCAAACCTGGTCACCTCTGTCCTTGACTGTTTGCAACAGCCCTCTCCAGTCTCCCTTTCTGGACCCAAGATCTGACAACATCTCCAATGGGTTCTTGTTCCCAATGCATACAGATCCAACTTCCTTACTTTAGAATACAAGGTCCTTTCCACACTGGGTCCTGATCTCCAGCTTGGCCTCATCATCCCTCCCTCCTTGGGACAGAACCCTTCAGCCACACCAAGTTGACCACAATTGTCCACCCTGCCATGTTTTCTTCTCCTTCTGCTTAGGGCTTTCTCTCTTATGCCCTTTCTCCATCTAACAGCTCCCAACTGTCCTGTTAATCCTACATTAACTATGACCAACTTGGTGAATGTTTTCATTTATCAGTAAAAGTTAACTGAGGTCCTGAGAACCGGGCCAGCTTCAAGGGCAGACAACCTGTGCAGCCACCAAGGGCACCACATCCAGAAGGCCCAAGCTTGATTGGAGGCTCTGCTGTCACCATCTTGAAATTCTTAATGATTTTGTCTTGGAACTTGTGTTTGGTAGGTGAAGTCCCCTGGGACAGCAAAGCACGTCCTTGGGTAGAGAAGGTGGGTGCATGTCTTCCACTCCTTGCCACCTGTTCACATCGAGGCCCCATGAACAGAATTCTAGCGGACCCAGGATGTGTCAGAGGTCAGTGAGACATCAGTGAATACAAAGTAAGTGTGTGGCTGCTGGGCAGGATGCTGACAGCCCCAGGAGGCCGCCCTTTCTGTCATAATGAGGACTTGCTTCAAGTGCAGAAAGTAGCCAGTGATATTCTAAGAAACACAAAAGACCAAGGAGTCCCATGTATCCTTTTCTACTCCTGTTACTTCAATATTGGGCCTGCCCTCATGAAGCCTGTTATTGCAAAGGAGAGGCCAAGCCTACTTATAGTTGTGCTTAAGAGTCACCCCCAGAGAACCTCTTTTGTTGCTCAGATGTGGCCTCTCTCTCTAAGCCAACTTGGCAGGTGAACTCACTGCCCTTCCCACTACATGGGACCTGACTCCCAGGGGTGTAAATGTCCCTGGAAACTTGGGGCATGACTCCCAGAAATGAGTCTGGACCTGACATTGTGGGATTGATAAAGCCTTCTTGATCAAAAAGGGGAAGAGAAATGAAAGAAAGTAAAGTTTCAGTGGCTGAGAGATTTCAAATGGAGTCAAGAGGTCATCCTGGAGGTTATTCTTATGCATTGTACAGATATCCCCTTTAGTTTTTACTGCATTAGAATCATTAGAAGTAAATACCTAAAACTGTTGAACTGTAACCCAGTTGCCTTGTTTCTTGAAGATGAGTGTGTAAGTATATAGCTCATACAGCGTGACTGTGGGACTGTAGAAAACCTTGTGGCTCACATTCCATTTATCCAGTATAGGGACAGATGAGTAGAAAATGGGGACAAAAAAGTAAATGAATAATGGGGGTGGGAGGTGGGAGAGATGGGTTGTCTCAGGTGTTTGTTTTTACTTTTATTTTTATTCTTTTTTTTTGATTAATGAAAACATTCAACAATTGAATGTGGTGATGACTACACAACTATGTGGTGATTCTATGAACAAATGATTGTTCACTTTGGATGACTGTATGGTATGAGACTATATCTCAATTAAATTTTCAAGAAAAAAATAGAAAAGGGATTATAGAAAAGCATATTCCACAACTTTAATCTACATTTTTCCTTCCTTTGTCATTTAAATTGAATAAACCTGCTACTTTATCAAGTTTTACATAAAAAAAAAGCAGTACTGCCTTTCATCAGATGCCTATTCTGTATCAGTTGAGATGATCGTGTGTCTTTTCCCTTGTTCCGTTAATGTGTATTACACTGATTGATTTGCTTCTGTTGAACCACCCTTGCATACCTCGGATGATCCCACTTGATCATGTTGTATAATTCTTTTAATGACCTATTGAATTCTGTTTGCTAGTATTTTTTGAGGATTTTTGCAACTATATTCATAGGGATTTTGGTCTGCAATTTTCATTTCCTGTGGTACCTTTATCTGACTTCGGTTTGAGGCTAATGTTGGCCTCATAGAATGAGTTAGGTAGTGTTCACTCCTTTTCAGTTCTTTGGGAGAATTTGAACAGGATTGGCATTAATTATTCCTGGAATGAGTAGTAGAATTCACCTGGGCTTTTCTTTTTTGGGAGCTTTTCAATTACGGATTCAATTTCTTTACTAGCTATTGATTTGTTGAGATTTTCTATTTCTTCTTGAGTCAGTGTAGGTAGATTGTGTGTTTCTAGGAATTTGCCTGCTTCATCTAGGTTATTGAATTTGTTGGCATAAATTTGTTAACATTGTCCTCTTATAGTCCTTTTTTATTTCTGTAAGATTGGTAGTAATGCTGCCTGTGCCAGTTTGGATGTATTATGTCCCCCAAAACACCATTATCTTTGATGCAATCTTGTGGGGGTGGGCGTATTAGTGTCGATTAGATTGGAATCCTTTGATTGAGTGTTTCCATGGAGAAGTGACTCAATCAACTGCGAGTGAAACATTTGATTGGATAATTTCTATGGAGGTGTTACCCCACCCATTCAGAGTGGGTGTTAATTGGATCACTGGAGTCATATAGGAGTTCACAGACAGAAGGACCTCAGAGTGACATTTTGAGGACTAGCTGCAGCTAAAAGAGGACAAAATGCCCCAAGAGCAACATTTTGGAGCACACCATTTTGAAATGCAACCTGGGATCAAGTGTTCACCAGCACATGCCTTCTGAGCTAACAGGTTTTCCAGACGCCAATAACCATTCTCCAGTAAAGGTACCTGATTGTTGATGCCTTATCTTGGACACTTTAAGGCCTTAAGACTGTAACTGTGTAACCAAATAAACCCCTTTATAAAAGCCAATCAATTTCTGGTATTTTGCATTCTGGCAGCATTAGCAAACTAGAACACCTTCCTTTTCCTTTCTGATTTTAGTTGTGTGTGTTCTCTCTCTGTCTCTCCCTCTGTCTCTCTCTCTCTGTCTCTGTCAGTCTACCTAAAATTTTGATTTTTTATCTTTTCAAAGTACTGTTTCTTTTAGCCCCACTCTAATCTTTGTTATTTCCTTCCTTCTGCTCACTTTGGGTTTAATTTGCTTTTCTTTCTCTAGATCCTCCAGTTTTGTGTTTAGGACTCTGATTTGAGATACTTCTTTCTTTTTAATGTAAGCATTTAGAGCTATAAATTTCCCTCAGCACTGCCTTTGCTGCATCCCATAAGTTTTGGTATGTTGTGTTTTCATTTTCATTCACCTCAAGACATTTCCTAATTTCCCTTGTGATTTCTTCTTTGACCCATTGGCTGTTTAAGAGTATGTTGTTTAATTTCCACATATTTGCCTATTTTCCAGTTCTCCCTCTGTTATTGATTTCTAGTTGCATTCCACTGTGGTCAGAGAATCATTGTATGATTTCAACATTTCTTTTTCTCTTGAGACTTGTTTTGTGCCCTAACATATAATTTATCCTGGAGAATGATCCATGTGCATTCAGGAATATGTATTCTGTTTTTGTTGAGTGATGTGTTCTATATATGTCTGTTAAGTCTAATTAGTATTGTTCAAGTTCTCTATTTCCTTATTGATCTTCTGTCTAGGTATTCTATCCATTATTGAAACTTGTGTATTGTATTGAAATCTCCTACTATTAATGTAGAACCACCTATTTCTCCCTTCAAATCTGTCAATATTTACTCCACTTTTGGAGGAAATTTTACTTTCCTTGGTTGATGTTCCGGTTTGCTAATGCTGCTGTTATGCAAAATACCAGAAATGGATTGGCTTTTATAAAGGGAGTTTATTTGGTTACAAAGCTAAAGTCTGAAGGCCATGAAAATGTCCCAATTAAGACATCAACACGAGTATAATTTCACCGAGGGAAGGCCAATGGTGTCCAGAAAACCTCTGTTAGCTGGGAAGGCACGCAGTTGGCATCTATGATCCCAGGTTGTGTTCCAGCTCCTCTCTCAGCTCCTGTGCATTCTTCAAAATGTTGCTTTTAGGGCATTTTGTCCTCTCTTAGCTTCTCTGGAGCAAACTCTGGGCTAGCGTAAGATTGCTTTCAATAGCCATCTCCAAGATGTCTCTCTCAGTTGCTCTCCAAAATGTCACTCACAGCTGCTCTGAGGTCCTTCTGTCTTCTTGTTGAATTGACTCTTTTATCAGTATACAATCACCTTCTTTGTCCCTTGTAACTATTTTTGACTTAAAGTCTTTTTTATCTGATATTAGTATAGCTTCTCCAGCTCTCTTTTGGTTACTACTGCCTGGTATATTTTTTCTACCCTTTCACTTTCAGCCTGCTTATATCTTTGAATTTAAGGTAAGTCTCTTGTAAACAGTATAAACTTGGATCATGCTTTTTATCTATTCTGCCAATCTCTGCCTTTTGACTGGCGAGTTTAATCCATTTATATTTTAAGTGACTGCTGATAATACAGGGCTTTCTTCTGCCATTTGCTGTTTAGGTTTTGCAAGACTTATATGTTTTTGACCCTTAATTATTCTGGTAATGCCTTTCATATTTATTTCATTTCTTTTTTGGTATTGTACCATATTGAATCCCTTCTCATTTCTTTCTGGATATATTTTTCAGATATTTTCTTTGTGGCTACCATTGAGTTAACATTTAACATCCTGAATATATAACAATCATTTTTATTTGATACCAACTTAACTACAATAGCACACACATCATTGTTCCTATAGCTCTCTGTCCCTCCACCCCAAATTATATTTTTGTACATTGTATCTCCAAAACCATAGATTTATCATTACTGTTTACTCATTTGCATTTTAACTCCAGTAACAAGTAAAATGCGGAGATACATACCAAAAACTACAATACAATAGAACTGGCATTTACAGTTACCCAAATGGTTACCTTTACTGGATGTCTTTAATTCTTTGTGCCACTTTGAACCACTGTCTGTCTGGTGTCCTTTCCTTTCAGTCTGAAGAACTCCCTTTATCATTGCTTGTAAGCAGGTCTTATAAGAATGAACTCCTTCAGCTTTTGTTTATCCAGGAATGTCTTAATCCTGCCCTCATTTTTGAAAGTCTCACCAGATGTAAAATTCTTGGTTGGCAATTATTTTCTCTCATCACTGTATTTCAACCCACTGCCTCCTTGGGTCCAAGATTTCTAATGATAAATCAGAACTTAATCTAACAGGGACTCCCTTGTACATAATACAATGCTTTTCTCTTGCACATTTCAGAACTCTCTCCTCGTCCTTTGCATTTGACAGTTTGCCTACCGTGCACCTGGGCATATTTCCTTTAAGTATATCCTGGTTGGTGATCTTTAGGCTTCTTGGATGTGCATAGTCATGTCTTTTGCCACGTTTGGGAAGTTTTTGTCCTTGTTTCTTGAATATTCCATCTGCTCCTTTCTCTCTTCTTCTCCCTCTTGAGGAACGTGGTCTTTATATCCCACCCTGGCACCAGCAAGCTGCGCCAGAGTCAGGGTTGAAGACCCCTGCTGCCTGCCACGAGACTGGTGGATGGGCCCTTGCACAGAGAGTGAAATCCACTGGTGTTTATTGCAATTTATCAGCTTCTTCCTCCCTCTCTTCCCTGGATGCTGTTACATGTTCCACTGGACTCCAGAGTTTCCAAATAGTTGATTCTGATAGTTCTTGCCTGTTTAATGGTTGTTCTGGTGGAGGGACTGATTCCTGGAGCTTCCTACTCTGCCATATTCCCACAACGTTCTCCCATCACTATTCTTATTTTCATCTCAAGGCAGCTGCTGCAGGAGGAAGTGGTTGCCAAGGTCATAACTGCTTTCATCTGTGCCATTTGGCCCATGAGATGTTTTTCGTGTACTAGTTTGTGTGATTAACTGATGGGAAAGAAGTAGAACAACGGGCAGAACACTCAGTAAACATTTACTGAACTGAACAAAATCCAGCTCCCTCCCCTGCCCCCTGTTTCCGCTGAAGGCAGAGCTGTTCCCCGTTTCTCAAGACCCTTCACTGCCCTCTCCTCTTCCCACTCAGTGCCGTCAGGTCCTGCTGATTGTTTTCTTCATGCATTTGTTCACCAAATAGTGAATGCCTCCTGAATGACTGGCTCTGAACTGGCCACTGTGGATCTCACGGGAAGCAACACAGAAGAGGCCCTTGCCCTCATGTTTTGTCTGAAGGACAAAAACAGACCCAGAATGAATACATGCCAGATACATATTTATTTACATATGATTGTCAGGGCTCTGGGCAGACAAGGATGGGGAGGGAAGTGAGTACGCAACTTTGATGGGTAGGAAAAGAGAAGGCCTTTCTGAGAAAGGAGCTGAAACCTGTGGAATCAGAAGGAGCTGGTCAGACAAAGAGCATAAGAAAAGTTTTTATGGAAGTAGAAACACGTGCAAATTCCCTGGTCTGGCGGGAACGTGCTGAGTGAGGTGGTGGCGGCATATACCGAGCACTCTCTGTGCCAGCGACTGTCCTACAGGCTTCCTGTGTGTTGATGCAGCTAATCCTTGCAACTGCCCATCCCCGTCTGCTCCTCCCCTCCTCCTCCTCCTCCTTCCTTCCCACCATCACTTCCTACCACCTCTAACCAATTCCCATCACTGAACCACAACAATTATCTCCTAACCACCTTCATGTAAGAAAGGAGTGGTTAGATTTTGATAAAAATTCTGATCAAGAAAAGCCCTAGAAGTTGAAGATTTTGTTTGATTTCAGCTTAAACTATCCCTGAAAATGACCACACTACTAAGTGTTTTGTATACTAGTATTCTTATCGGGAAACAGTGGCTCATGACTGAAAAAAGCTGCTCCAGAGGAGCCATATAGTGGGTTCAGTTATTATAGTGGAGGCCCAAGATAGATATTTCTTTCTCTCTCACACGTGCAGGCCAGCCAGGGTGTGTTTGCCACCCCCATGGTGCCAGGGGCCCGTGCTTCTCCTAACTGGTTGTTCTGTCATTCCTATGATGTTGTTTCACAATCTGCCTCCGAGAATTCCAATATCAGATGTCTTTGTGGGTCTATTTCTGTTGTCTGTTACTCCTGCTGGTCGTCCCTCATGGACTTTTATCTCCTGGTTTGCTTGTTATGTTAATTAAGTGAAAGAATAAATGATCCCCACTAGTCCACCAACACCAGGATTGCATTCCAGCGAGTGAGAAGGTGAGAAAGGGGGCTGGAGCGTGTATGACCCTCCCCTTGAGAGGCACAGCTTGGGGCTTGTACATGTCACACTTTTACCCTTTGGCCAAAACTCCATCACATGGCCACAGCTGGCTGCAAAGATCGCTAAGAAATGTAGTGTTCACTCTGGAGGTGGCTGAGTGCTCAGACAAAGCTTCGGGCTTCTATTACCGTAGAAAGAGAGGACAGAGGATATCAGAAAACAGCAGCCATCTGCCAATGGGCAAGATGCAAATATCACTCAAAATGAACTTCATTTGGGCTGTATCGTAGCTACAAGGAATGAGGATACCAGGTCCCTGGAATGAGGTGGTTGAAAAGACAGGGAAGCTGGGGAGTAGCAAAACATAGAATAATTGGGACAAGCAGCTAAATGTGATGTTTAATGCCAGCTACAATGAAAGAGCAAGTTTTCCACAGTTACTCATAAATTCAAAACAGCTTCAATGAAGGAGAAAGAGCTTGAAAAACTTCTGTGATATGTATAAATATACACATAGAGAGAGATTCCCTGGAAGAACATCAGGGTTAGATTATATCACATAACAAGGGACAACAGTTGATTCTAATGAGAAAGGTTGCTACATTGTACTTAGACTTTGTATTTCTTTTAAAACTGGTCCTTATTTTATGTCTGCCTTTATGCCTGCCAATTATTGAGAAGTTGAGCATTTGCACTGCTATTTAAATGAAAGCAAATCCTCTGTGTGATTTCTTCTTTCATTCATTCTGCAAAGCTTTAACCGGCATCTGTTCTCTCCGAGGCACAGGTCCGGGTACAGGGAAGGAAGCAGACATTGAAAAGGCTCAGGTGTGTCCCCAGGGAGGAAAGGTTGGGACCCCTAGGCTTACCTGCCTCTTTGTGACAGTGTCATAGACCTGAAGGCATTCTGAGCCCCCCACCCCAGCCCCTGGCATTGTGGGTAAGCGGTAAGGTGCTCCTGCAGAGGGGGCTTATGGGAAAAACACGACTTAGGAGAAGGCGGTTGTGGGTTGGAATTCTGCCTCCCCACTTCCTATTCATATGCTTTGGGCAAAGGACCGTGTCTTGGGTGTGAGTATCCAGTGAGGCTTAGGTGGGATGATGAGGAGGTACGAGCATCGGGCTTTGCAGCCAAATGAAACCTGTCTTTAAATCTTGACTCTGATTCTTCTAGGATGAACAACCACCCAGTTTGCCTGGGACTGAAGGGTTTTCTGGGATGCAGAAATTTCGATGCTAAAACCAATAAAATCCCAGTAAAACTGGAATGGTGGGTCACCCTACAGCAGACACACAACCCTGGCCAACTTACTTAAACTCTCTGAGCCTCAGTTTACCCACATGTAAAATGGAATCATGTCTACTTTGCAGGAGAACTGTAGAGAATTGTGTTGGTTTGAAGCTGCGTGTACCCCAGAAAAAAACATGTTCTTAAACTGAATCCACCCCTGTGGGTGTGAACCTATTATAAGTAGGGCCTTCTGATGAGGCTCCTTCAGTTAAGGTGAGGCTCGCCTAGGTCAGATGGGTCTTAATCCTATTACTGGAGTCCTTAATAAACAGAATAAATTCAGACAGAGAGAAAGCCAGGGGAAATCAGCAGAACCCAGAAGAGAAGGGAGAGGCCAGATGCCACCCTCTGCCATGTGACAAGCAAAGGTGCCAGGATCTCCAGCCACCTGCCCCAGGACACCAGTCTCCAGGAAGAAAGCTTGGCTTGATTTGGACGTTTTCCCAGCCTCAAAACCGTGAGCAAATACATTCCCGTTGTTCAAGGCGAACCATTTCATAGTGTTTGCTTAAGCAGCCTAGGAAAGTAGAACAGGACTGGAAAAGGACCCTCATGCAGAGCAGCTGTCATCTTATTATTAACATCATTCATTTCTCCCCCCCCCATTGCCTGTGCTCCTATTTTATGAAGAATCCCCCTGGTTTATCCAGGCGGGTTCATACAGCCAATTTCCAAGGACCCCATGAGGGGCTTTCTTCTAGGGAGAAGCCAGGGGAGCTGCTCAGCTTCTAGGGTCCCCCACATATCCAGGCCTGAGTGTACCCTCACCTGCCCCACGTCCCGCCAGAGCACAGCGGAGGCCTTGGGTGGTTTATAAACATTCCTCCCACCCCAGACCATGGCCTTGTTTGTTGCTCTGTAGCTCTCAGGCAACCCCCAAGTATGGCCTTATCCACCTCATTTTAATTGCATTCAAAAGCGCTTCCTAAAATTGATGACCAAGTGAAAATGAAAAGTCAGATCCAAGGCTAGTGTTTCTTTGTTGAAGGAAAACAACTTCACAATTCATTCCAAGTAAAATTGCTTCATAACCCAATGATTTCATCCAGCCTCTCATTCTCCCAGAAGGAGACTTTTCCTGGCCTGAATCTGAATTCTTAGAACAAGACTAAGTGCAGTGTTCCAATCCTGTCTTAGAGAAGGTGTGAATTTGCAAGAATGTGGCCACTTTGCCAGCCTTCTTGGTTCTTTCACAGATGACAGCCTTTCCAGGCCCAGCCCTTCAACCTTCAGAATGGGAAGTGCTCAGGTCAATTGCAAATTTGATACGTTTGTGGTGACAGGAAGGGCAGCACTACGGGAAAACTGCCAGGGTGTTCTTTCTTTCCCTTCTTCAAAAAGGAAACACATGAACATGGACTCTGTGGGAATTTTATCCTGGAGCAAAAACTGTGCTCTGATTCCCCTCCTGAAGGATAAGTTTTAAAGGAGGAGCTAACAGACTGAGGCCATCTTCCAGAAGATGCCAGAAGGTTCCCTCTGCCCTGGTTGAGGTCATTACAAGACAAACCTTCTAAACCATTACAACGTGACTTCCACAGTCCCAAGAGTCCAAGAGTGACTCCAGGCATAAGAACATGCAGAGGCTTTCAGAAACCCCTCTTCCTGTGTCTCTCAGGAGTGAGCCAGCTCCCTCTTGTGTCTCATCCCGTGTCCATGCTTCAGCCATTCATGGGGGAAGGGGCAAGATGGATTTAGACAACCAAGAGCAAGTCCTGGGACAAGCCAGGCAGGCAGGAACTTCTGAGCCATCAAGACCCCAGGAGAAACCCTCCCACTGGTGGATAAATATCCCAGTTTCCCACCCCTCAGAGGGGCAATTCTGGGGTGTGTCCTACACACTCTCTCAGAGGCTCCCAGAGGGTTGAGCCTCGGTGGTTCACAGCAGTGCTCGGCTCATTTTCACCTCCTTTATTGATTTCCTTCTCTTCCTGTCTCAATCCCCCTCTCCTTCCCCATGTTTCCTGGGATTGTCACCCAAATAAAGTTCTTGGATCAAATCCATGTCTTGGGGTCTGCTTTTGGGAGAACCCAGCCTAATCATTGGGCAACTCTATTATTGTCCCCCATTTTATGGATGGAGCAGTCAGGTTGGAGGACCACCAGATTTGGGGTTCTACCTGAATTGCAGAAGAATTGGAAGCATATCTGACCCCCAGTCTTATGCTCTTTCCACCAGATCTCATCTGGGAAGTTTGCCCCAGCTTAGCCATTCCTCTTTTTTTAGTAAAATGAATTGATTGGGGACTTGTCACAGCAAGATGTTATCATTGCTAAGCAACATAAAAAGAATATTCCCTGTCTGCACATGGCTCAACCTTGCCTCATCAGCTGTCTTCCCTGGGCCTGACAGCAACCCTATGGGATGGACAGGGGTATTTCTTTCCTACCATTCTGTCCATGGTGACACAAAGACCTGGAGATGTCAAACAGCTCCTCCGTGGCCACAAAGCCAGGAAGTGGCAGAGCTGGGATTTGAGCGTAGGTCTTTGTCTACAGCATAATTGACCTGAGATTCTGGCCCCACGCCACTATAGCTGTGCAAAGGGCTTGAGAGCCCATTGCTCTGGGAAACCAATCCGGGAGGAAATTCTACCATGAATAGAGGACCCCACCCATGAAGATTCCGCATGATGAATGACTCTCATAAATATGAGTCAGTTTCTGAGAAGGCCTTCTTTTTCCTGGGGTCATGCTCCAACCAGCGAAGTCAGAAGACACACAGCTCAGCTGCCAGAGAAGTCAGGCCAGGTCAGAGTCAGCAGAATGTTTAGAAAACCTGGGAGGTGGCCTCATCTGTGAGATGGAGGGAGCCTTGACCGCCGAGCAGATCTGAACCAGCATTCCATGGTCACATCCTCTGGGAAGAACCTTGTACCAAATCCAATGGGAGCCCCCAAAGGGGCCATTAAGTCAAGAAGGAATGGGATTTGCAGGTTTCTAGAAGGCTGGAGCTGTCAGGGCCCTTGAAATCGGCAGGGCCAAGATTCTTATTCACAGATCAGGAAATGCGGTCCCCGAGGGCATGAGTTAACTAGAGAGCCGGGACTCAGCCCATGTGTCCTGTCCCACCCTCGTACCCCACCCCCACTCAGTGCCTTTTCCCTACTCACCATCTTGCATTTAATAGGAAAATAGGTATTCCTCACACCTGAGCCCGTTTTGTCCACTAGGCGTCACTGGGAGGATGAAAGAGAAGAGACTATTTCTCCACTTCCTAGGAGAGGAAACTGAAGTCCAGGGTCACTCTGCAGGATCAGCCGGGGACCATCAGCACCTCACAGCCGTGAAAGAACGATAGCAGGACAGCGGAGAGAAAGAAAGGAAGAAAAGCAGCCGGGGCTGGGGAGGTCGATCGCCCTGATCTACTCTGAACTGGGGCTGGGGGCTTGCAGCCATCTAACTGACAGGGTCCCGAGGGCCTGCCAAACTCTAGGGAGAAGGGTCTGTTTGACTTGGACAAATCAGCTCCTTAGAATAAAGACTCCTGGAACCCAAACCCCTGTCCCCATTTCTAGGAATCTAACCCTTTGGGTAATTTAGAGGAACTTAAAAAATTAAGCCTAATAAATCTTAGAAGACATTAAGAGGCATTTGGGTGTCCCACCATCTTCTCACACATTCCCTACTCACTAGGTCCCACACTTCCCTACACACACACACACACCACACACACACACGCACACAACCACACACAATACACACAACCACACACACACAACACAAACACACACACAAACACACAACACACACACACACATGCATGCAAGAAAAGCTTTCAAGAGATTTTATTAGTGGAACTATCACCTTAACTTTCTCAGGTCCCTTCCCAATTCCATCTCACATCTCCCCACATGACAATCTCCACAATAAATCAGAACATGAAGCCCTGTGCTCACTGTTCTTGGAAGGTCCAGAGTTTTCAGGTGGCAGCTGAGCAGGGTTATACCGGGGTCTTCTCAGAGCACACACATCCTCAGATGGAAAGCAAAGCTGACAAGGAGACTGGGTCAAAGATTGTAGAGGGGAAGCTTTGCTTTTCTAGTTAAGAGACCATGTGCCCACCTTCTGTTAGTCCTTCATATGTTCTTTCAAAAAATGTTGGAGATACTTAGAATCACTGAATTGTACATTTAAATGGTGTATTGTACGGTATGTGAATTATATCTCCATAAATCTGTTTAATAAAATATAATTATTGTAAGTGTTGAAGAATGCCTCCCGGGGGACTGCCCAGTGGGACAGGGATGAGTCACCTTCTCCACGTCAAACTGCTCACAGCTGAGGGAGGAAACAGTGAGATGGGGTCGAAATGGGGTGTGGCGGTCCCTGTTTCCATGGGACACAGAGGAGGCTCAGCTAAGTCCACTCGGGGTGGGAGTGACGGCTCCACAGAGGAGGTGGCCGCAAGTGGGGACCGTCACCCACAGGTGCTGGTGGGAGACCACACCAGGATCCCCCTCCCTGGGACCTCGTTCTGCCACAAGAGAGGAGGAGGGTCAGCCAGGTAAAGGGGAGGTGAAGGCTGCAGGAACAGAGTAAGCAGAAGCACGGAGGATGTCTGCTGGGAAGTGGCCCTGCCAGCTCTGAACCTGGAACGTCAGGGCGTGGGTGGTGGGACGGGGCCGGACAGGTGGGCAGGGGCCGGGCCGGGCTTGGGAGGAGCGTGGATGTTCTTGAACTGTGGCCAGCGTGAATTGGGTGGCAGAGGAG
>PVKY010004588.1:0-18980 GCA_004027775.1 Bradypus variegatus
TTAGACACTCAATAAATATTTGTTTTATTGAAAAAGGGCTCAATACATTTTAGCTATTATTATTGCTACTACTACTGCTAGTATTATTATTATTGAAATGATGAATTGAGCATTACCTGACTTATTATAATTTCAAATATGACAGGTTGCAGAGTGCTTGCTTTTGTCAACAACAACCTGACTTTAAGGGCTCAATCACTATTTGTTTTATTGAGTGGAATAAATAATGGCATCTTTCTCCCTAAAATGTAAAATCCAAACTCCTCCATGTGACAGGCAAGCCTCTTCAGTCTCATCTGCCTGTCTCCGTTACAGCTCTCATGCTCACTGGTTACAATGCCTTCTTTTCTGAAAGCTCTGAGCATTATTTCTGGCCTAGTGGAAGCACTCACTAAATACTAGCTCATATTACCACTATTAGTTCCTGTCCCTGTATCTTTGCTCATGCACTTCTCTCTTCCTGGGATCCATTTTCAACTGGTCCATTTCCAAAGTACCTTTTAAGCTTAGCCCAGCCAAACCTTTGAGTCTTAAAGATAAGATGGAAATAGCTGCTACTTCTTCACTGCCCCCTTAGCATTTCCTCTCTTAAACTTGGTGTTGCATTTAAATGAATACAAGTTGGTCTTGAGGAATGGCCAGGACTGTGTCTCAGTCATTCTCACGCCCTCTTGGTCTCACTCCCTCAGCAAGGGCCTGCCAACACTTGTAATTGCTGAATTGAGTTGCTCAAGACCCATTTATGAAACCCACAGAACAATTTAGAAAGGCAAAGAAACTGCTCAATTTTTGGGTTCAGAGGCGGTCCACAGAAGCCCTGGAAATTGTCCAAGCAAGTTCTGTCCTCTCATAATAGGATTTTGTGATCCTCTCTGGAAGAGGAATGGTGCAGAAGAAAGGGGAAATTACTGAGAGGAAATTCTAAGAAACGCTAAGAGGAGACACTTAGAAGAGTCAACAAAATTCAGACAGTCTCAAGTGCCATAGGCCACTCTCAGAGTGATGGCTTTGTCAGCAATCCTGAATGCAGCCACAAACCTGGGACTCCATTAAGGAGACAGGGGGGCCCCTAATCCTAGTGAGTGAGAAATAAGGGAGCCATACTCTCTGAATTGAGTTGTGTCCTTCACATCTTGGGACTACATATGCGTACACACCTACCTATGTACATACACACTCCCCTATGCACACACTCACACTCACTAATATACACAGAAATTCAAACAAACATAGATCTACATACAAATCAGTAAGGGAATTTGAAACCATGCTGCCTAAGAAGGGATGAAGCAACTCAAGGCGTTTAGCCAAGGCTGAAAGGACATGGTAGGGAGAGGTAGGTTTCTCCAAGCACGTGAAGGCCTGATACCGGGAAGAAGCATTTGCATGCTTCTGAATGAACCAAAGAGGCAGAAGCGTGACTGGCTCCAGGGAAGGAGACTTCAGCTCAGTGTGAGGAAGAGGAGGAGGCAGACTATAAGGGTTCAGAGTCTAGAGTCCAAATTTGGAATCATCTTTCCCAAGTTTGAGTCCTGGCTCTGTCTCCTAACAGCCAAGTGAGCAAAAGCAACTTATTTAATCTCGCTGAGCTTGAGTTGCCTCATCTAGGAAACAGGGGCAACCCCGGCACCGCAATTAGATACAGATGATCCAGCGCTTGGAAGTGCTTTCACAGGCCTGTTTCAGATTCAGGCCCCACTGGACCAGGACCCCCCTGGGAGCCCAGCATCGTGGCAACTGGGGTCATGGCTCTCATCTTGGAATAAGACGAGTCCCCAGGAACTGCTCTCCAAACACACCCCCAGGCTCTGTCCCCTTAAGAGGACCTCTGTCCTCAAAGAGTGAGGCCCAGAGGTGGCTCCTGCTAACCAGGCGGACTTCCCTGTGTCCTTTCCCAGCTTCCTGGAAAACGGCCAGCCGGTTGGTCGGTGCAAGCCAAAGTGGACACGTACCTGTGGTTGGGCTCCACCAAATACTCGGGTGCCATTCTGGACAACTTGCCTGCAGGCTATGAAGCAGAAATGCCCTCCAAAGTGACTGGCGCCAACCACCCCCCAGCCAACCTGCTCTATCAAGGTATGAAGCCCACTGGGCAAGAGGGCCAGTAAATGTCGCTGGTGGGCTTGCAAGAAAACAGTGAGGAGGACAGCCTGGCATTAGTTGTTTGCATACTCTCTTATGATAAACTTATTTGCCTTCTTCTAATACAGTTTCTAAATTTTATTCCAATGTCTCAGCTAAAAAGAATGAGATGAAGTCCTTAAAAACTCTGGGATGAAATTTTGTATTTTTATGTTTATGGGGAGAAAGCAATGTGCATTTCATTGTAGGCAGACTCCACAGGTTGAGTTTTCATTTTAAGCAAAAGATGTTTTTAATGAAATATCAGTAAGTTTTTGTGCTGGTGTCACCTGGGTGGAATTGAAGCAGATTTTCTTTTGACATGGTATTGGGGTTTTGACCTATAAAGAGCAGGCATTTACATTTCCCAGTAATTACCCAGTGGAAACTAATATTAGTAGGGTCACACATGTTTCTCCAGCTTGCTTCTTGGTTTGGCTGCTTGTAGAAATTCAGAATGCTTTATGTAATCTTTTCTTCTATGGAGTATTTTCTTGGAGTGCCCCATGTTTAAGTTTTCATACAGTTTTGAATTTTATTATGAATATAAATGACTTACAGTTGCATTTTGGATTGTTTCCAAATTATTTCAATTTGCATGGTCTGTTGCTGCTGAATCCAAATGAAGCAGCCTGCAATTTTACCTTCATTTCTTCTGAGGTTGAGCTTGGAATCAAGCCCATGTTGGTTTCCTGTGTAGCACATGGATGGCTCTTCTGACATCAGTGCCCTTGGCTGCCAATGGAATCTAAGACACTCAATAGTTAGAGAAGCCAAAGTCCTGGAGATATTTATCTGATGGCTCAGCTTGTAGTTTCTGCTCCTAATATCAGTGCATAAGAGCAAGGAAATCCCTGTCTTGTCTCTTTTTGGAAAGTGTATAGCATCTACCACATGCCAACATTGTGCTCTATACTTTATACAGAGGCTTCCTTTATTTCTCACATCGGCCTTGGAGCCGGAGAAAGTAACAGCCCAAGATCACAGCTAGTAAATGGTGGAGCAAGCTATGTCCAAATTCTGCTTTCTTTCCATTGCTTTCCATTCTGTCTTTAGAGAGTTTTTGTCTTTGATTGGAAAATACCTGCATTGCGTTATCTCCCTATTTCTATAGACACCATATGTAGAGATCCCAGGGACTTGAGCATGCTTGCTGTCCCAACTACTAATAATTCAGAGGAGGAGAAAGACTTTTTCCAAAGCTTTCTGATCCTTGGCAGTATATTGTTTTCATGGAAGGACCTAATAAACTTCCTTTGCCATGCCCTGGCATTGGCAGGCCTTGGCTGCCTTCCACAGTCTTTGGAGAATTTTGTTTATTCAGCCATTTTATGCTTCAGAAAATATCCACTCAGCAAATAATTAGTTTGCACCTACTCTGTGGAATGCACAGTGGAAGATCTAGTGAGCGGGTCCAGGAATGAGTAAGAGGTGATCCTGGTCCTCAAGTTGGGGCAATTAGATCTCTAATAACCCAAAGGAAGGAAGTTAGCAATAGCAGAAGAGATTGATCACCAAAGTGTGAAGAAAACACAGCACAGGATGACTTGCTTAGTCCAGGGAACAGAGCTGGTAAGACTGAAGGTTTCACAGAAACCAAAGTTGAGACTAAAGATCTGGCACCCACTGGAATTGTGCAGTGTGCTGCCTGTGGGGTGGTACTTGGGAGCCCTGCTAAAATTCTTGGCTCGGTCACTTCAGGGGCAGCTGGTGGATGTTCTCAGGGGAAGAGACAGTCCCAAGTTCACGCCCAGCTGAGAACTGTGCCTCCCTGTGTGATCTAAGGGACAGGTGGGCCAACTCTAGACATCTGCTATCAGCAAATTCCTATGCCATCTGCTGAACATTCCATTGTTTGCTGTTGCCATTTTTAGTGGGCCCATCCTGCCCACTTAACGGTTTATTGGTATATGTGGGCATGGAGGGTGGGAGGACGACTTGGAGCAGAGTCCAAAGAATCACGTCTCTGGCCCTCCTGGGAGACTTGGTGAGATCTGGGAGCATCCTGTGCTGCAAGTACGTGGACTTGGTTTGGGAGTGTGCAGACCTCAAGTTTCTAAACACTTTGCAGGATCAGAGTGGGGGCAGATACGGTTGCTACATTCTCAGACTCTATGCTTGTTCCCATGTAGCCAGACAGTGGGTAGAGCGGAGGGACAGGAACTTGTCCAGGCCTCCTGTCAATCCCACAAGGAATCGTCCTTGATACCCGCTGCCTTCCCTGCCCCTTGTCCTGCCAGTTGGGGGCCAAGTTTCACAGCGTTGCTTCAAGCTTTCTCCAAGCCCCTTCTCATTTCTATCCCCTCTACCACTGCATGAGGTCGGGCCTTAAGACTTCCCTCCCAGAGGGAGCCAAGTTGGCTCCTTGTTGATCCCCTCCCTGGCATCTCTTCTTCTCTCCCTTGCACCCTTGACTCACAGTTTCTTCTTGCTAAAGCTTTGCTCTGATATCATCAGGTCCTACGTACAGAACTTTAAGAGCTCCTTATTGCCTGCAAAACTAGGTACAAGGTCTCAGTTAGGCTCCAAAGCCTTGGGCAGTGTGCCCGTAACTATCTGGGATGCTCTACTCCAGCCAAACCAAACCACGTTCTGTCTGGCTCTTTCGTTCTTGTCTTGACCCACCTTGCTCCAGCCACTTGGAACGCTCTCCACAGCTCTCCTGAACCCCACTGCCCAACCCTGCCTATCAAATGCTGCCATCTTTGAGGGTCAGTGCCAACTCCCCCAGAGTCATCCCCTTCTCATTTGAGTGTGCTTTTGCAAAATATGGATTTTTCTTATTTTATGTGAAGAGTGTTGTGTTACGTACCTCATGCTACTCCTGTCTTTTCTCACTAAGCACTATCCATTCTGCTATGTAAGCCTCTAATCCATCGTTTCTAACAGCTGCACCCTACTTCTGACTTATCTCCTGTCCACTCCCCCGGCAATGGCCTCCAGTTTCCTTCCCACTGCCCACCACCACTAGTAACACTGCAATGGATGGTGGGAACGGCAGCACCAACATCTTCACAACCACATTTAAAGTCCTTCCCATGTGCCAGGCACCATTCCCAGTCCTTCAATCCCCTCAATAATCCTACAAGATGGGAATTATTATTGCCCCCATTTTACAGATGAGGAAAGAAAGGCAAAGAGAAGTTTAGTAACCTTGTATGAGTCCACCCGCCACCCCCAACTTTAATCTCCCATGTCCTTTGCCTGTCTCTCTCGCAGGACACCTGTCATCCCTAGCTTCCTGTCCCTGTGATTTGGGTGCTTGTCTCTTTACCTGGAACTCTCTCCCCAGAGCTCCCAAAAGGCAGGAACCATGTCTCTATCTCAGTTACCTCGGAATTGTAGGGACAGGACTGTACCTGGTAACAGCAGGCACTCAAAATGATGTTGGCTGGGTGAATGGATGAATGGTGGCTCAATACATGCATTGAGTTTATAGAAGTGAAAACTATTTGTGGAGCAGCCCCTTTTACACATGCACACACACCCCACACACACATCAGAGGAAATGGGAGAAAGAGACTGAATTATTAGGGAGGAAAATATGATATTTTAGAAAGAGCAGTGGATTTTGAAATCAGACAGCAATGAGTCCAAATCCAGGCATTTGGTAACTCTGCAAGCTCTGCACAAGTGTTTGAACCTTTTTGCACACCATTTTCCTCCTCTGTAAAATGGAGATAATGATATTGGTTAAATTATATTTGTCCGCAGACAGGCATGTCTTTCAGCTGAGAGCTCACATGTACCAAGCCCGGGGCCTCATCGCGGCCGACAGCAACGGACTGTCAGACCCCTTCGCCAAAGTCACATTCCTCTCTCACTGCCAGACCACCAAGGTAATGGGGAGCCCACTTGCCTGCTCCTGCGGCGGCCACCCACCCACCCACAGCAGAGCCCAGGAAAGAGCAACATGGCCCCTTGCAGAAACCCGTGTCGCTGGGAGCGTGGGTGTGTCAGACTCAAAGCACAGGCGTGTAAGGAAGGACTGTGGAGGAAGAGGGGGAGTGGCTATTGTTCCACTGGGGTGTGTTGTTCTGCTGCAAGGGGAGCAGGTGCTGGAGAAGATGAGGGAGGAGGAGGGGAGAAGGTACCTGGCCCTGCTGCAGTGCCTGCTGAAGCGCCAGGCCCAATACCACCACGGTGGGGAAAAAACAAAGGAGAGAACAACACACAGGGAAACAACCCTCGGGAGGTTCACGATGTGATCATTAGTGAGCCGTCCTGGTGGCAGGAACATTTTCCAGCTTTGGGACCAGGAGGCCTAGACCTGGCCTTGCAGCTTTGTGCTTCCCCAGCTGGGAGGCCCGGGCACCTTTCACACCTCCACGTCCACACCCCCTCCTCTGCAAAATCCTGCTTGGAAGTGATGGTCCTGAGGATTGGAGACGGGTCAGATGTGTTTCCTTGTGCACCCTCCCTTCCCTCCACACCAGCACTGAAATGTGAAAGGCTCCTCATCAGCAAAAGCCCGACAGGACACTTCTCTCCCTGAATGGTGTCCCCAAGGATTCACAGCTCTGATGGAGGGAAGCTCAGTAAAGAATTTGGCCCCCTTGGGGAGCTAAGACCCAGGGAGACACCCGAGGCTGTGTCTTAGCTCATCCACTCTCTAGCCACATGTCTTCAGACAAGTAACACAACCCCACAAACAGGTTTATCATCTTAAAATCAGGCTGTTGTAAAGCAAAGGTTAAGGTATCCACAGTGATTGATGGTTGGTGGCATTATATTGCCTGATGATGAGAGCACTGGCCTTTCTCCCCAAGGTGACGCCCATGATCTGGGTGATGGGGTTAGACTGAGGTTTGATTTATGACACGTCTATGCTCTGCCATGTCCATTCGACCAGCCCCCGGGAAGCCCTTGTGGCAGGTCCCATGCTGGGTTGTGGCAGAGGGGGGTCGTGCACTCTCAGGCAGGAAGGTGGCTCCCTAGATGGTCTGTTCAACTACCCGACAGTGAGCTGCACGGTGCAGGGCTGTGTGAGGTCCTACAGGAGCCAAGAGGTGAGGGGTGTCTGCCCGGGAGGGGAGTTGGGAGAGGCCTCAGAAGGAGGGTGACTCCAGCCTCACTCAGGGATGACCGTGAAGACACCAGGCTGCTCTCTCTTCCTGTGTTTTGGGGGTTACTATACAGCACAGTGGTTAAGGTTACAGATTTTGGAGCCAAATCACCTGGGTTCAAATGTGGGCTCTGCCATTTCTTGGCTGTGTGACCTTAAGCAAGTCACTTGCCCTCTGTGTACCTCAATTTCCTCATCTATAGAAGAGGGATGATAACATTGTACATACTCCCCTGAGGGTGAAACACCAGGACAGTGCCCCTCTTGCTCACAACAGCCTCTACGTGAGGGCTTGTTATTATCGTTGAGGCTTCCTACCGCCAGCAAAGGAATTCTCAAAGCGTGGACCCCTTGGAGCCTCCTCCAGCTGCCACAGCCACTGTGGAATTCCAGGGCCTCCAAGTGACCTCAGGGTCCCGGCGGGGGTGGGGGTTGAGTGAGCTCACTGCACTGGAATGTGATTATCCTTCTCTTCATATGATCTAGACCCATATCTCAAAGGAATACATGCTTTTTGTTTATCAAATAATCATTGGAAAGGGAAAACAGGTTCTGTTGAGCCCTGGACTTTGCCTCTACAATTTTGAACAGAGTACCTTATTTCTGTTAATAATAATATCTATCATTTATTAAAAGCTCCCCATGTGCCATGTGTTTAGCACGGTGCTAAACATTTGATATGCATGGTTTGTTGCATTTCACTGACGCCCCAGTGCAGACATAATCGGTGTCGCTGTTCTGCAGGTGAGAAGGGCTTAGAGACCAGATAGCTAGAAGAGGGTGGAGCCAAGATGGAAAGCCAGGTTTGTCCCCTTCCAAAGCCACTTTGCTTAACCTTTCTGCTTTCCTTTTGGTAAGAAAGGATTCCAGTTTCCCTCTCCTTTTTCAGTGTTGTTCTGCCTCTGAGGGCTGGTCCATATGGGGTGTTGGCCATTGCAGTCATGTCCAAGCTCCACCGTTTATCAGGGAGCACTCGTCTGAACTGACCACATGGTGCTCAAGGAAAAGCCCCTGAAGGGGCTAATCCTGCAACCCAGCCCTTTATAAAGTGACTAAATGGCATGAGATATTTCAAGGAGGTGGAGCCAGTTAACCAGAAGTCACTAGGAACCTGGAACTTAGAAATCTTATGGCAATAGAAGGATAAAGGGAAAAGGAGAAAGTTCCCAAAGAAAAAGGTTTGGGGGTAGTAAGGGAGAGGAAACAAATGGCTAAGAGGGAGTGGGGAGTGATAGAGAAGGAGAGGGGGTCCTAGAGGGAAGGGAAGCTTGGAGCTGGAGATTTCAAGCAATCAGATAGATTGTTCAGTCCTGAGGATGTGGAGGTGGCTTGTTGGGTGCTGTTGCCCCAGTGCACCACGACAGGCACATGGTAGGTGTTCCGTAACGTTTACTCATAAAAGAACGTGGGCAGGAGTATGGTGGGGTGGGCAACAAGCACTTGTTGAGCACCTATTATGTGCCAAGTACTTAATATATTTTATCTCAGACAATAGTTCTAACAATGCTACCAGGACGGTGCTGTCCCCCATTTAAACAAGGGAAGCTAAGGTTCAGAGGTTAAATCACCTGCTCCAAACGGACATAGAGCAGGTGACGAAAGTAGGCTTCCACCCATGGGGTATCCGAGTTGAAAGCCATGCTCTCACTCCCTCTTCAAAGTGTTAGCAAACTGTTATCACGAATAATGTGATTCCAAAGACAGTCACCTAATTATAATGAGTGTCACTGCAGTTATAATGCATATCTCCTTAAGGAAACCCTTAAATTAGGCTAATCATGGGCAACTTTCCAGAGAAGTGGAGGAATGTATTTTTGGTTAGGTGAACCTTTCGGTACCTCTTTAAGGTGGCTATGTGTCCTTCTACTCATGGGACCAGCCCTGAGGACAGGCCAATGCCCACTCGTTGATTCACGCAAATATTTATTGATACCTACTATGTGTGGGATGATGGGCAAGTGCTTAATACAGTGCCCAGCACATTGCAGGTCCTGAATAAATATGTGTTGAATGAACAAATGAATGAACAAACAGATGAAGGCCCATGGGAGCTTGTCAAGTGACGTCTCATAGCTCAAAGTGCCAGGGAAGCCATCAAAATATTTCCACAGGAAAGATGCTGTGAAGGGCATAAATTGTCATAAATCATCCCTATCAGGTCCACACTGCAAAAGCAATCGTATTTTCATTTTAAAAAAATAGTTCTCTGTGATGTCAGCCACTAACCTGGGGTAACTGCAATGCGATCTCATAATTTTTGCTTCTAGGTTGGTTAAGACTTTCTTTCCCTGCCAGAAAATTTAGAGATTTTCTCTGAACTGTTATGTTACAAACCTCATTGTGTCCAAGGCATAAAATGCTCTAAAAGCAAGAAGGAAAGGAAAAGGTGAACATGCACGATACTTTTATGACTCACATAAAGAAAAGCAATAAAATTACTCTTTTGTGGCAACGGTACAAATGATTTACTGCCATGGTTAGCGAGAACTTTTGATATAAAACTCCTCCAAGAAGATGATGGGATTATTTGGGTTCTGGAGTCTGGAAAATTGATCCAGTGAGATCTACCCCTGATCCCTTCTGGAGTGAAGAGCGCGAGGTAGGAGGGCACTGGCCGCCGCTGCAAAATCCCCCTTTCGCCAGCAAATCCCAACAGGAGGGAAATGGATTGGGGCCTGCAGGGCTGACCCTCTCTCTCCCGGCCAGTCTCGTATACTAACGGGGCAGCTTCTGCTCAGGCATGGAGACCATCTCCCCAGAAACAGCCTCGGCCTTTAGCTCTGAGAACCGGCATTTCTAAACACCCAATAAACAGAGGCGAGGACCCCAGCCTGTCCGCCCTCCCAAGGGCACCGCTTGAACGCCCCGTGGGGGGCTGTGAGCCACTTCCGGGTAACGTGGTTCTGGACCCTTGCGCAGGTTATTGTTTGATTTCTCCAGCCACCTGTGTCACGGTTTGATACCATAGCAAGCTCCGTAAAAGAAAGATGCCATGCAAAATGGTGAGGGTTGCTTGGAAGACCATGGTTGGTTCAATGCAGTTAAATATCCACAAAACGGAATTCAAAATAAGGGATGTAAGTTTTAAACCCCAATGAGGGAGATTTGATGATGAAAAGTTACTTTGCTCATAAGTGAAAAATCACTAAGTCTTCCCCATCCTTGGCTTGCTGTCCCATAAAATGAGAGATAATATAGCATCTACTTGGTGAGGGTGGTGGAGGTTAGCAGCCTGGGCTTTGGTGACAAGGATCAAATCCCAGTTCTGTTGCTTGCTGGCTCTGGACAAGCGAGCCTCTGTTTCCTGGTCTATAAAATGTGGGTGGGCTGATTGAATGAGACAGTGCCTGTAAAGCATAGCAGCTGGCATACAGCACGTACTCAATAAAGGGTAGTTAGTGCTATCATCTCAGCACCGTTGTGATGACTGAGTTGAAATTATACATGCAAATAGACTTTTAAACGAAAAATGTAAGTTCCTCCCGGGCAGGGAATCCATGCACCCCCTAGCATCTAACACAGAGGAGCAGTTTAGTTTACATTGTTGCTTGAATGCTGAATAAATGAGTCATGATGACAATGACGTCATCCATGCCCTCCCAAAGTATCTGTTAACTATATCTCAGGGGGCCCCTACAACCCAATTGAGGGATGTTTTGTTTTCTTTCGGCCCCTTCCTCCAGGTCATTTCCCAGACCCTGTCCCCCACCTGGAACCAGATGCTGCTGTTCAGTGACCTGGTGCTGCACGGAGACCAAAGGGAGCTGCTGGGGTCCCCGCCCCACGTGGTGGTGGAGCTCTACGACAGCGACGCGGTGGTGAGGGTCCTGGGGGCGGCGCTGCCTGCCCCTCATTAAGAGTGGCACATTGAACTGACTGACTTTGTTTCCACATGGACCGATCAGGACTCTAAACGTGCCTGGAGGCAAACCTGACCTAGAAAAATGATGATTTACGGAACCAGGAAAACTAGTGATCAATTGCCTCAGTAAAGAGTTTTCACTTAGACTTCCCTTTAAATTGCAATTAAAATAGAATCTGGTTTACAGAATGACACACTTCCTCAGGAATATGATGCCCATGTGCAGCAACTACAGCTGCCCCCATCCTGCAGCTAGGCCCAGGTCTTAATGCGGTTTAATATAAATGCCCGTGCCTTTTGAAAACAGGAGGATTTTACTCATTTCATCTGGCTGGGAATTGTCACGGACTCAGCCTTTATAACTGAGGTTTTTGTTTTCTTGGTTATGTGCTACAATGCATTCGTCTCTGCTTTTGTCATGATGAAAACCAAACCTCTTCTCCTCCAAATATGTTTGCATTCTGAAAACTTGTGTAGATTTAATAGCTTACTGTAGAAATTAAAAGTTACTAGGACAAATATCCTTTGTCTTTTTCTGTTAATTACAAAGACTAAAAGGAATGGCAAAGGTTTATTTGTTTTCTTTAATGTCTTTACATCCACAGGAGGTTACAGAAGCAAAAATATATTAAATACAACAGTTTTCCCAAGAAATTTTCCCAAAGCCTCCTTCCTCATCTGCTCAGGGTGCTCCTGGCAGCCCAAGCCTTGGTCCAAGGTCAGGTGGGAATTAGGATATGAGAATCATAAAAGGTGAGCAGCGACATCACAGAGAATTGAGAGAGTGTTAAGCCCACCATTAAGCCCAGAGAGGTCAAATACCATGTTCAAGGTCACAGCCAGCTGGTGGCCAAGTCAGGACTCGAACCCAGGTCTCCTGTGCCTGCTCTTTCCTATGCATGTGATGTGGTTGGTGTGGCCATGTCCCCTTAGAGACACACAACTGGTTCTCCATGTCACTCCCTCTCTTGGGCCCTGTGTCCCCACATCTAATTGGGGCTACATGTATGTATTTATGGAATATGATTTTACTGTTCTACATGCAGTACAGATTTTCTGTAGAGAAGGTCACAAAATGAATACCTTGTTGCTTTTGTTCCTCAAAACATGCTTCCAATCCTAAGTATTTTTTGTTAATTGAAAACCACTGATGGCAATCAAGCATCTCTGAAAGCTCCTTCTAAGCCAACTGAACTGGCTGGGCTGCACGGATTTCCCTTGGCTGCCCGTTTGCTTTCCAGAACCTCGTCTAGATCCACACTCAGTGATGGTCTCCTGGACTCCACCCCAAGCCAAACCCTTCACAGAAAAATCAAGATTACATTCTTGAAAGATAGGAGAGAAAAGAAATAGGAACGGTTTTCACTTTCCTCCTCGGGAGCTATGTGTAGACAGGCAAAATATTTCCTTCACACCTGTGGGCTGCAGCTAAACTGGGCCCACCATCTGACAGTGATCAGATGATTAGATTTTGACTCTACTTGGACCCAGCCTGGGGAAGAGGCAGGAGGTGGCTCCATCAAACTGTTCTTAAAGAAATTTAAGGCCTATTTACATACATATGAAGATATTTTGATATCCTTTTTTGTTACCAAGAAAAATAGGGCAAACTTCCATTAACTTAGACACACTAACCATCATGGTCACCACAATCATCCTATAACCACATATTGAGCACTTATTTTATACCTGTCACTGTGCAAATCACATAGATTATTAGATTTGGTCCTCTAGGCCCTATGGAACAGGTATTTTTTTTTTTAATGCAATACCTTTTTTTTTTACTTTATCAAAAAACCTAAAAAACAAACAATTCAAAGAAAACAAAGGAATAAGAAAAACAACCTAAAATAACTTCATTGCTTCCAACATGTTCCTACCATACCCCAAGAAAATTAACAAACCCTAACCAAACAAAGGAATAAGAAAAACAAATAACCTAAAGTAACTACATTGCTTCCAACATGTGAACGGGTGTTATTTTTATCTCTATTTAAGGCATGAAGCTCAAAAGGTTGAGTAAGTTGCCTAAGGCAGGTCTCAGAGTTAGAAACAGATCTGGGGACTCAAAACCCAGTTTGCCTGGACCCCAAAGTTCATGTTTCCAGCTGCACTGACACCCTGCCCTGGAGGTCCTTCAGAACATTTGATGTCACCTTTTTAATCCCTTTCTCCTTCATGTCTACCTTGTTTGGCCATTTTAACTTTATCCTGCTGAGCTCAACATGTTGAGGAGAGAGATGCTCCCTAAGATAGATAGCCTTGGACCAGGGAGGCCCTGATACCCCAGGATGACCTTCTTAGGGTTTTCCCTGGGAGTCCGAAGGGATTCCAGTGCTCCCAAGCCTATGGAAAGGGGTAAGAGGAGATTGGCGGAGGAAGAGTATGAGACGGTGGGCAAGAGGCAGGCACTGATGTTGGCGCTGTTGTGAAGATTATTTGCAAAATTCCACTGGTCTGGGTTAGGACAGGTGGGCTAACAACCAGGGGACAAATGTTCATTTCTTTCTGCCTTAGGGGAAGCCAGAATATTTGGGCGCCACGGTGGCTGCCCCTGTTGTGAAGCTGGCGGACCAGGACTATGAGCCTCCGAGGCTGTCCTATCACCCCATCTTTTGTGGGAACCTTTCTGGAGGAGACCTCCTCGCCGTATTTGAACTTCTGCAGGTAAGTGATTCAGGAGTGGCATCTGCTCCAGACATCTGTCTAGTCTGCCTGGTTGGAGCAGCAGCCTCGCCAAAGGGCCCACTTCAATGAAAGCCATGCCTTGCCCCTCTCTGCTCTCCCTTATCTGGAAGTGTCTTCTTCTGGGGATCTGGGAGGTGCCACTTAAGAACTCAGGTGATCTGAGCTATCCCCAGAGCCCTATGTTACAAGTCTGAGTCCCAGGAGGAAAGATCCTTGTGGATTTGACCCACAATGCTTGAGCCTCCATATGTGCCTTTAATTCCCTGAGCTCAATCCAGACCATGAGGAAATGCCAAGAAGGAAGGGAGCAAACATTTGTGGGTCTCTTAACCATACACCCAGTGCTGTGTTAGGGGCCTCTCACATACTTTTCATCACACTGGACCTCCCCTGATCCTGCTATCATGGGAATTATTCCCAACTGCTGCTTCCCGACAGCTGACTTCATAGAGGAAGCACTGTGTAGCCTAAGAGATACAGTTCATTAGGGTTTCGTCAGGACAACTTCTCATTTGATTACTTGTTCAAGAAGTAATTTGATCATCAGCATGACTTGCCTTAGCATTTGGGTCTCATACACACTGAGAAGAGTGAAGCTGGAAAAATGCCTTTATTTGTCACCAGCTGCTTTCAGTTTTCATCTGTGGTGGGCTTACTTCAGCCTCTCCATCTCCATTATAGAAACACTTCCCCATCTCAGCAGAAGGATCTAGTATCTTGGTTCTTCTCTGCCCCAGACTGAATTTCTTGTCTTTCTTTCCCTTCCCTACCCAGCATATCACTCCTCACACAGTACATGCCCTGTTTATGCAAGACGAGTCTGAGTTCCCTGACCTCACAACACAGATTTACTCCTCTGCTTTTTGCCGTGCTGCTATTCCATCTTTAAATGTCTCCTCCTTCCCTACCCGAACCCACCCTACTTAACCTATCCATGAAAATGTGCATTATCAAAGCTCAGAACAAGAGATGCCTCTTCCAGGAAGCTTTCTACATCCCCTCCTCAGTAAGAATTAAATGTTCTTTCTTCTTCCATCCACAGCACTTCATCTCTGTTCTTCAAATCAATCAATTTCTCCTTCCTCCCTCTCTCTCTCTCTCTCTGTCTCTCTCCTTCACTGACCTTTGCTTCCACCATCACGTCTCCATCTGTGACTCTGACCTTCCTGCCTCCCTCTTACAAGGACCCTTGTGATTACATTGATCCCACCCAGATAATCCAGGATCCTCTCTCCATATCAAGATTCTTAATCACATCTGCAAAGTCCTTTGTCACAGGTGCTGGGGGATTAGGATGAGGACATCCTGGGGCACAATTCATCTGCTGACCACGCTTCCTGACTCCTAGAAATGCCTCCCTACCTTTCTTCAGGGCTCGTGCACTGCACACTTCCAGAGGGCGCCATTTCCATGTGGTCTACGTGGCTGGCTCCCCCTGGAGTTGTGCAGCGTGCAGCCTTCATGGATTTATGTGGCAACTCTGCCTTCTTAGAATCCACTCTTCCCTCTCTTTCACCTTTCTAGGGTTCCTTCCCTCACTATTGTGAATGCTCTTGGATTTTTTCATGTATTTTAATCACCTTTGTATTTGTGGTGTAGACCAAGGTAACCCTTTGTTCCTTCTTATCTTTAATCTAAGTTTCTATTAGCTTGAAAAAATGAGACATTCTTCCCTCTAGCTTGGCACTCATTAAATCATCTCATTAGGGGTCTGAATTAGGTCATTGAAAGCTTCAGGCACCATCTCTGTCAGGGGTAAGGGGAAGAAAGCACATTTTTAGGAATTTCCAGCAGATACCCTCCTAAGCCTGGGAGAGAAGCTCTGCAGGTCACTAACTTTATCATGGAGACCACTTGTCTGTCCTGGTATTTAGACAGCGGGTCAGCACATTCTTGCTTCCTGCTGCCCTTCGAGTTCCTTCCCGGTGTTGTCTTATCTGCTGCAATGTTACCTCAGTGAAGATCTTCAGTCTCTTTTAGCTTTTATTTAGGCCCATTAAATTTCCTCTTGGACCTTTTTGTTTGCCTGGTTAACAATTTTTTTCTTTTTTTGGAAGATACCATTCTATTGTTTGAGCTTATCTTGTTTTCGTTGAGAGCTTGGGTATCATTATTGTTCTTTAATAAGTGATCTGTCTTTGTTTTATCTTTTTCCCTCTTCTTGTTTTTTTTAATTCAGTTTTATTGAGATATATTCACATACCATACAATCATCCACAGGGTACAGTTGTTCACAGTACCATCAATCAGTTTTTCAACATTTTCATTATTCTAAAAAAATAAAAATAAAAGTAAAAAAGAACACCTGAAACATCCCATCCCCTCGCCCCCATCCCACTCTATTTTTCATTTAATTTTTGTCCCCATTTTTCTACTCATCTGTCCATACACTGGATAAAAGGAGTGTGAGCCACAAGGTTTTCACAATTACACGGTCACACCATGTAAGCTACATAGATATGCAATTGTTTTCAAGAATCAAGCCTTCTGGGTTGCAGTTCAACAGTTTCAGATATTTCTGTCTAGCTATTCCAATACACTAAAAACTACAAAGGGATATCTATATAATGCGTAAGAATAACCTCCAGAATGACCTCTTGACTCCATTTGAAATCTCTCAGCCACTGAAACTTTATTTTGTTTCATTTCTCATCCTCCTGTTCGTCAAGAAGGCTTTCTCGATCCATCGATGCTTTATTGTTTTTAAGACATTTTTCTTTGTCTTTGGCTTTTAGCAGTTTTATGTTGTACTAAAGTGGGAATTTCTTTGTTTTTATCCTGTTTGGGGTTTGTAGAGCTTTTTAAACTGTGGTTTGATGCTTTTAATTAGTTTTGGGACATTCTCAGACATTACCTATTCAAATATAGCATCTGTTCCATTCTATTCCCCCTCTTGTCTTTTCTCTCCTCTCCTCTCCTCTTCTCTCATGTGACTCCAGTTACATGTATGTTATAGCTTTGTACTGTGTGCTCTATGCCTCTCATGGTCTTTTCTGCATTTTCTAGCCTTTTGTCTCTCTGAGCCTCATTCTGTAGGTCTTTAATAGTGGCCTGTCTTCTAGTTCATTAACTTTGCCTTTTCTTAAACTCATTCACTAGGTCTTCTTCCCATTTTTTGTATTTCCAATCATAGAATTTCCATTTTTTCTTTTCTATTATAGTTGCCATTCTCCATTGAAATTTATTTCCTTGAACAGATTAAGCATTTCTTTTTAAAGTTCATATCTGATTATTTCTTTATCTGAATCCCCTCTGTTTCATTGATTTACTGTTTCTCTTGGTTTTTGAACATATCCTGTCTCTCTGGTTATGTTTCACTGCACGCTTGACATAGTATATAAAAATATATTCAGAAAATTTGAGCCTATCCTGATATTATTTTTATCCAGAGAAGATTTAAATTTGCTTCTGAGGAAGCTTGGGTGCTAGTAATCCTGGATAATCTGTATCAACCAGAGATTTGGGTGATTTGAAATTGTATTTTAATCTTTGTAAAGGTCAGTCCATTTCCAGTTCACCTTTACTCCAGTTGATTTAATATGTTCCAGAAAGTGCTTTGCGTGCTGTCTCAGCAATTCCTCACAGCCACCCTGTGTGTTTACTGTCACTGTTTTCATATAATAAATTATGGAACTGAGACTTAGAAGTATCGAGTGACTTTTCCAAGTTCACACAGCTTCTAAGTGATGGAGCACAAGCCTGATCCCCTAACCGTGAATAAGAGGTCCCTGAATAGTAGGTATAAAAGAAGTATAGACAATGGGCTTAGGAAGACAGAGAAAGGAGGAAGGTTTCTGAGAGTGAGGGACTTTTTTCAGCTGAATAGGGCCAGAACTAGGGTTATGCATGTCCCTGAGAGTGAGCACCTCTTTAAATTTTGCATCCTAAGTGCCTCACTTGCCTCATACTAGTTCTGACCCTGCAGCTGGGCCTCCTTTGAAAGCCTACTGTTTTCTCTCCACTGGAATATTAGAGCCCTCTGACTTTTGGACTTGCTTATTCTGCCCACCCCCAGCTCTTAGCATTTTTTACCTTCATAATTATCTTTATTTTCTGTCGACCCATGTGCAGAGTAACTGCATACCATGTGGTTTTATAGGCCAGGAGCCAACCCAGTCCACCGTGAGAAAAGCTTTATCTCGCCTGGGAGCTAAGTCCCCCAATCTACCATGCTGTGGGATTTCAGGTACTTGTGGAGCAAAGCCTCTTCAGGGTATTTCCCAGGCGAATTTTCCAGCAGCTCCAGGATAAGGAAACATATGGTGCTTTTTAAAAGCATACCCAGAGGCAGCCTCTTCTATGCCCCCATGACAGCTGTGTGCCTTTAAAGCCGGAGGAGCAATTAGCTTTCCCAATGAGGCGATGTTTTGCAGACTGAATTGCTCACCTCTTCAATGCCAGGCAATACTGAGTGGGCATCCTCATCATTTCCCTGCTCCTTTATCTGACTGGGCTCATCTGCAGCTTATCTCATGTCTATTTGGCATTTGCAGTGTCTGCTCTCTTCTTTTCTGTGCTTTGTTATAATTAGCTTAACCACATCTGCTGTTGCCAACTAGAATGTGTCTGTGGAAGAGACATGGTGATATGTTTGCGCTTTGCAGATTTTGATAAGCAATTAGGCCTTTTCTAGCACATGGAGCATGAGGAGCTAATGTGTCAGTCAGTCAATAAACATTTATCAAGAACCTGCTGTATATGGAGCATTGCTTGATGGCTTGGAGAATGAAAATAAACAAACACTTCCTCTTGGCCAAATCTCAGGAATTTGTTCAGGCAGGAAAACAACCCCAGTAAGAAGAACTGCCTGCTTCAAAGCAATGTTTACTAGAATACCTGACTCTAGAGGGGCTTTGGGTGTCATCTGGTTCCGCATCTGAGGCCCAGAGAGGACAGGTGTCTTGTGCAGGGTCACACAGCAGAACCCAATTCCCTGACTCATCCATGGATCACGCAGCCCATACATCCACAGGACTTAGGGTCAGGGATAGCCGCTGAGGCCAGGATCAAATCAACTAAGACTAGTTGAAAGACAGTTGTTTTGAGCCGGGGCTCAGAGGCACTGAGGGATAGCATACACGATGAGAAAGATCCTTTCCTTAGCAGACTCGGAATCCTTTGCATGAGATTTCAATAAAGCAGAATGATTGTCTTCCAACAGTTTTTTTTTTAACCCAAACCACAAATGAGATACCTTTCATCCTGGAGTTCTGCCTTTAAATGACTTCATTTTGTGTTTCACTG
>PVKY010004589.1:0-18968 GCA_004027775.1 Bradypus variegatus
GTGGACATTTAGCAATGCCTCTGGCTTCTCCTCACTAGATACCAGTGGAACCCCCCCACTGTGGTGGCGTTGCCAGTGTCCCCGGGGGAGAACTAAGCCGCTTACGCCCCCCGTGGCTGGGACGGTCCACATCAGTTGCTGAGAGCTGGGTGGGTGGCGGGCAGCGTGGCCCTGCCTGGCTTTACGGATCTGTGCCCAAGTGGCGCAAGCCCCTTCCAAAGCCTCGTTTGCATCATACCAAAATGCAACGGCCCCCCTCGGCCCCCAGGGTCCTGCAAGGATTATATGGCAGGGTCTGCCCCTCGCAGGTGCCCAGCCTCCTGCACCCCTTCTTACAGGGGCACCTGGCAGGGCAGCTAGAGGCGGAGAGGGTCAGTGGAGCTTCACCAAGGAGGCCTTGAAAGAAACTCACAAGAAAAGGCTCTCCCTGCTCCCGGAGCCCTTAGAGGTGCTCGTGGGTGCAGAAGGGAGAAAGAAAACTCAGAGAAAGCACACGCAGCTCCCGAGGTCTGGCCCCGTCAGCTGGGGGTTGGGTTAGAGGGTGCTAGGAAATGGCCTCCACCCCACCCCTGGGCCTGCAGTCTCCAGCCTGAGCAGGGGATTTCACCCTGAAGTGCCAGGCAGGCTTCGAGGCCCCAGAGCATGACAGGCGGGGAGCAGGGGGCTTTCCTGGGACTTGTGGGTGGGTGGGTGGCGACCGGGCTGCCGATTGAGGGAGGGGGTGGTTGGGAGGCTGATGTTGAGGCCGGGTTTGCCTGGCACACACACATGTTTACTTAGCTCTGTGTTTGGTGGGTGGCTCTGGGGACCCTCCCATCACTCAGAGTGAAGAGGTGAAAAGCGAGGAGGGGTCACAGGGCTCCCCACCCACCTGACACTCAGCCTGGGTCATTCTTGGGGGTGGGTACGCTGTCCTTGGTGCTACAGCTCACCCCCAACCCCAGTCACAGCGACCGAAATGTCTCCAAAATTGCCGGCTGACCCTGGAGGCACAGTCTCCCTGGCTGAGGGCCTCTGGGTCACCGTGAGTGGGCCCCGGAATTCTGGGTGCTCGGCCGAGCCCAGGTGGGTGCTGAGAAAGGTTCTGAGATTGGACTGGGGGGATGGGCGGCAGGTGCCGGCTGGCACTGCCAGGAGGGCGGGTGCACTCGGCCACCCGGAAGTGGACGTCCACAGGACTCATTCCTTGGGCTGACCCAGAGCCCTGTCGAATTCAGGGATCCTGGCAGTGGGGCCCCTCTCTTTGCAGGACGGGAAGCCAGCTCCAGGGGCCGTTTGGAACAAATATCCGGGCACCTGCCCTTGTCTCACCGTCCGACCGAGGGGCAGCGACACTGCACTCTGGGCTCTGCCCGCTCCCACCGCACTGGCTGCCCAGCAGCTGCTTCGGGGGCTGAGAGGGGCGGGTCACGGGCTACCACAGCACTGCCTGTTTCCCCCCACCAGCCCGTTTCCAACTGTGGGGCCACCTGCCACCGTCTCGCAACATAAATAGAGAACAGGAAAGAAGAAAACCAGTGCAGGGCTCCTGCTGAGGCTACGGCACACATGCCAAGGGATTTCTCAACGTGGGTGAGGTCAGAAAGAGTGAAAAGCAACATCCTGGAACATAAGATCCTTTTGAAGCTCTCCTGGCACCTTGGCTGTTTGTCACCCCGGGGCTCCCGGAAGGCCCACCCATATGCAGAGGACGCCCGCAGCTCGTTGCTGGAGCAGCGCGCCATGGGGAAGGGGGAGAGGGCGTGCACTGGGGCGAGTGCTCCGTCACCTCCTCGCCCGTGTCCCGGGCTCCGGCTGCCCGCTTCCTCGGCTCCGGCTGCCCCTCTGGTTGAGCCCCGGGCAGGGGCGCCCACCCAGGTCTTCACAGGGAGCAGCTCAGCCCACCCATCGGACGAGGGAACGAAGCGTAGAGGCCGGGCGGGCTCCTTGGGGTCTTCCCAGAGGTCTGCTGAGAGGGTCCGGGGTCCTGGTGACTCGGAAGCCAGGCAGGAGCTCCTCGCCGCTGTCCCGAGCCTGGAGGAGGGGAGAGGACGCGGCTGCTGCCGGCTGCACCTGTCGCTCCAGCTCGTTCCCACGCGAGGCGCTGATGTTGTCGCTTGTTTACTCGCCCGGGGGCCTGGGGCTCGGAGAGGGTGGGCACCGGCCCGAGGCCCCAGAGTAGCCGGTCGGCTGCGTCCAGGGAGGGGGCTGCCCCTTCCCGCCGGGCTCCAAGGTGTGGGGTCACGGACAGCGGGCGATGCCTGCGGAGCCCCTTCCCCTCAGCATCGTTCTGGGTCTTTCCGAGCTGGGTGGGGGTGGAGAACTGTCCTGGCCAACTGTGGGCCAGGGTGTCTCCCCTTCCTCCAGGGTCCTGGCAGGGACAGGTGGTGCCCGGGGGCACCTGAGGAGAAGCACCTCAGGGACTGTCCACCGGCAAGGGCCGGACCCAGGGTGAAGCTGGCTGGAGCCGGGGCCACTGTCGAGGGCTCCAGGTGGGAGGGCTGCGGGCACCAGCCCCTCTTTCAGCTCCAGGGGCTGCCCTGTTGGGGTGAGGGCCTCGGAGGGAGCTGCAGGGAGGAACCGGGGCCGGCACGTCGGGGCCGCACTCTCTTTCCACCCCACTCTCCAGTCTCCAGGCTCCGGCAGTGACGTCCCCTCGGCCACACCCGACAGGAAGCCGGTGGGCAAGAGCACCCCAGGATCAGCCTCCCAGGGCCCAGGGTGGGCAGGCGAGGGGCAGCCGGGCAGTGGGGAGGGTCTGCGGTAGAAGCCGCTGACGCCCCGAGGGGCAAGTCGGTGCCAATGTTGGGTCCATGCACCCACTCATCTGCCCGGGGGTGATTTCAAAAGAGCTCACGGGTCCAGACACGTGCTGGGACAAGAACGGCACCCCTGGCCCAGAGGCCCAGTAGCTCCCCAACCTGGGAGCAGAGCTGGCCAGCGCCAACTCTGTGCCCTCCCCGTGCCCTCCCCACCCCCTCCCCACCCCCTCCCCATGCCCAACCCGTGACCCCGGGTGCCTGGGCCGACTCTGCCAGAGCACAGCACCCGCTGCAGGATCCTTAGCCATCCGCCTCCTTCTCCGGGACCCCACTCGGAGCGTCCCAGCAGCCTGGCGGGCGGCGCAGAGCAGGGCCCGGCTGTGGACGGAGGGGGCTGGGAGGAGGGCAGAGGCGGGAGGGTGGCCACAGGGCCCTGGTCCCAAATGCCTGGGATCCCAACTGCCCCCTCGGCCCTGAGGCCTCCGAGGCAGGCGGCCCCCACGTTGCTTGGCTCTGCCCCCCGTGTCACCCCCGTTCTGCCGCCAGGCCACGCACTCCGGCCCGAGCTTCCCCCAGCCCCAGCGGGCTCCCTCTGTCCACACAAAGTTGCCCGCCAGCCGGGCCTCCTGAGGGGTGTGCCCACCCAGAGGCAGCGCTTCTTTTTTTCTAGATAAATATTGTGTTTATTACAACTCTAAACCACTCTGACAGCCATCCAATAATTTTGTTCATTAAACAAAATAGAAACTGTCAACTTCTATTTCCAGCAATCCTTACAAGTGTTCAAAACCACCCCATATACACATTATTTGTCTTAAAAATTCACTTTATGATTGACAAAAATAAATGGTAAGATCCTGGTGAATGTGGAAGATGGCTGCATTGGGGAAATTAAATTTTGACCAAGTATTTTCAGCAAATTGCTGGTAGGCAATGTATTGTGTCCAGCAGTTACGACAGAAGTGGCTTCCTGGAGGGGAGACTGTGCAGACAGAACACACTTCTCTACAGAACCAAGTTATTATAAGGACACCTCATTTATTAGTATCAAATCACAAAAGTCCGGAATAAACTGATATAAATCTAGCAAGGTACATAATTTAATTTCTGTTTTCACTGAGCTAAATGTCCCATGTTACTTTCTGATATTTTGTGTGTTAATCTTGTACATGATTGTATTCACTTCTATTTAAGCATAGTTTATAGTGATGTTTTTTCCCCCAAGTGTCAGTTCTTCACCTGCAAATTGTGTAGACAGACATAAAAACATCTATCACTATCTAAGATCATTAGATCAGTGTGAGCCCAGGCCCTGGCCTTGTTCTGCCTTTTCAGCCCTTAGATGTGGAGATAAGGACTGAACCTGTCTGTGCACGTTTCTTCACATGACAAGAAAGGATTTTATGTAAAATAAAGAGAAAGGATTTTTATGTAAAATAAAGAGATCAGGGACAGTGCTCCTTACACGACTGAAATGCAATATGTGATATCGATAACAGCAGAGAATGGCGCTGGCGGCAGGCCTAAGCCCCAGACCCCAAGCCTCACGGCAACCCGGATGTTGACAGCTGTCTGGAGAATGTTCTCTGATAGGCAATAGATTTTCTCCCTGTGGCCATGACTTGTCATTTTCCAAACCACGCCCTCATGTCAGCACGGCGCCCACCGAGGCCACATGATGGATGTTCCCCGGCTCCGATGTCTGGACCGCCTTCTCTGGGAGTCACCCAGCAGGCCCCTCTTCCTGGGTGAAGATACAATTACGTCTTTCAAGTTGACTAACCCCAGCGGCTGCATTGTCAATAGCTCAGCTGACAACTGTCTCCCTTTAGGTTTTCACTCAGAACCAGATAAGCGCCAGGTAAACAAAGATAGGGGCCGGCACGCCTGGTCCCGACTCAGCGGCCGCAGGCCCTGTGGGCTCACAGGCGGTGGCTGGACCGAAAGGGCTCCGGGAGAATCCCGCCCCCGCCACTTCCTGTCCCTCGCAGCCCCTCTGTCTCCTGAGATGTGGATCCCCTCAAAGCCTTTTTATCGCAGACTTTTATTGCACAGCCGTCCACTGGAAAAGTGAGCATTGGGTGGGGATGGGGGAGCTGTGGGGTGACCCAGCTTCCGCTTCCATCCACAGCTGCAGGTCCCACCCAAGCCCCCAGACCCTTGGGCGCCCCCTCTGTGGGCACTTTTCAAAAACGCCCCCACCCAGACCCTGCTCCATGGGCCGCAGCCAACGTCTGTGCCACCGCCTCGGGCTCCGGGGCAGGGTGGGCCCTGCTGGGTGGCTCTGGCGGAACAGGTGGGGGGAGGCTGGAGGGAGGCCCCACAGGCTGCAGTGCTGACAGCCCGGGGGTGGGGGCACAGGGAGGGTCTCCTGCTGCTGGGGCCCCTGTGTGCACACTGGCTGTGGGGGGCAGCAGCCTCCCTGGGTCAGATGGGGCAGAGCCTTCCCTGGACGTGGTGGGGATGGTGGCTTCAAGGCTGACTGTGGTCCCAGGGGGGCTTCACGGTGGAGGTGGCAGTGAGTGGTCCAGGGTAGCATGTAGCTTTTGTCACCGGGGAAGGGACCCTCCCAAACAGCCAGCTCCTTCTGGAGAAGAAATGGCCGAGAGAATATAGCTTCTGTTGGGTACGTATCTGGCCATCCCTGAGAGCCCGAGAGAGCCACCGGCCACGGTGAGGTCTAAGGGACATTCCAGCAGGCCCCTCAGACCCCGAGAGGACAAAGTCCAGGCTGGACTGAGCCCTGATGATCTTCTGGTGCGGTGAGGCCCGGGGAGGAAGCTCAGAGCCCTCGGCAGCGGAAATCGGTGGGAAGGGGCTGTGCGTGGAGCCCCCACCTTCTCCCACCCGCTCCAGGTGTACCTGGTAGGGTCCCCGCAGACAGCTGTGCGCCCAGCGTGCCCCACAGGAATTCTCCTGGCCGGCATCTCTCCACGATGTTGGATCTTAGGATCACTGCTTCCCGGGGCCTGAGCTGTCGTAACTGACGCTCTCATTGGAAGGACGGAGAGCCAGAGGCCCAGGGCTGGGGGGCCCAAGCATGTTCCCCCATCCTCCCGGAGAGTCTGGAGGCTGGGTCAGAGCTCTCGCCGAGCCTCCTTGTGCTGCTTGGAGGCTTGTCAAAATCCACACGACACAGAAATACAGAAAATACAGACCGTGCACAGCGACCGTCTTCTCTCAGCGCCTCTGCGTTTCCCCCCAGTTACAGCCCTCAGGCTGCCCGTTCCCTCCCGGCAGCTCCTCCGGGGGTCGGGGGAGACGAGCAGCCGGGTCCTGCAGCCGGGGGGCCACGAGGGTGAAGACCCCCGTCCTCAGAATTATACCTGCAGGTAGGTAGCTTTGGATTTCAGAAGAAGAGTTAGGTTTCTAGAGAAAATTCCTCTAAATATCGGGGTATTTCCTCTCTTCCAAGTTTGTTTGTTTTTACTTTGTTTCGAGAAGAAGGAAAATAGGCCATTGGGAATTCCTTTATTTTATTCCCTAGTAGTCTTTTCTGTGCCTTTTGGGGCCTCATTTCTAAGTCCTCGGTTGGTCTTGCTTATAGTCAGTTTAATTATATTCGACAGATCTTTACTGCACAGAATTCCTGGCACCAAAATGATTCGATAATACGGGTTCACAATTCCCTCTGCTTTTTTGGAGCTTTCACATAGGATGTGGTACTCTCTTTGGGGGGCAGTTTGGAAATTTGTGGGGATGCTTGTGGCTTCCCCCACGACCCCAGTGTGAGAGCCGGCGGCTAAGGGTTGTGCCACGTGTAAGGTTCTCGGACAATGAGGTGTCCTGGCCTGCATGAGTTTTGATAAGAGGAAAACCTACGTATAATGACCTGATCCTGAAATCTAACTCGGGTTTTTGGTTTCATTTTTGTTTTGGTTTTGGTTTGCCAATGACACCGAGTGGTTCTGTCCGGTTGTGATGAACTCTGAAGTGCCGAGGGCTGCGGCCGCCCTGCATGTTCTTCCTGCCCCTGTGGCTGCTCCCGCTCGGCCACGTGCACCTGCACGGGGATGCCAGCGCTTGGGGCTTCCTCGTGCCTCTAGGGTGTAGCCACGCCTGGGTGTAGCTACTGAAATCCAATGGCTTTCTTGCTATACTTGGTTTATCCTTCAGTGAGAACATTATATCGAGTTTTTTAAATTCTGAGTATTGGTAAGTCATATTCTCTATGCATTTCATTCCAGGAAAACAGAGGGGGCGTTGGAAATACTTGTTCTAAAAGGAGAGCGACGGCTCTGAGGGGACTGAGCTCGGGAGGGCGCTGGCAGCGCTGGGACAGAGCACCCAGGTTCACTCTGCTCCTGGCAGGTGGGGCGCTGCGCCCCTTTCCCACTTCTGGCTCCCACGGGAGCAAGTGGGGACTCCATCCCTGGACTCCTGGGGCAGGTGAGCCGTGAGACCTGCCTTGGCAGTGTAATATGCGCAGAAGGGCTGCAGCCACTTCCGGGTGCAAAGAGGACTTGCCGGGCTCCCAGCCCAGCCCCGTCTCCCTCTGCGAGCACGGGCAGGTGTCACCTGGGGGGGCAGCCCCTGTCGCGGCCTGGCCCCATGGTGGGTGTCTTGCGCTGAGGACTAAACCTTTGTTTCCGGTTGCAGCGCCTCCCAGCCTTTCCTGGTGGACGGGGAGGGCATCTGAGCCTTGCAGCTCTGGGGCAGGCCGGGAGTGAAACAGGCTGGGACCCGGAACTGGCAGTGTGGAGCCTACTGGGAGCAGGCGTGCTGGGGACAGTGGATCTCAGAGGATCTCAGGGAATCCCGAGGGGAGGGCGTCTGGGAACTGGGATGGCCCCTCAGAGGGGACCTGCCTTGAGTTAGGGCTGGGCCCTCCCCTGCCCAGGACAGTGGACCGGTTATTCCACAGCAAGGGCCTGTGCCCGTGCGCCAGGGACTTTGCTTTAGCGGAGGGCACCCGCGGGGGCGCAACCCAGCTGAGAGCTGCCCACAGCTGGGGACAGAGAACTGCAGTCCTGAAGGGGGTCTGGGGGGGCACCAGGGCACCCACGGCAGAGGCCAGTCCAGAGGCCCTTCCCCCGCCCCCGCCTGGTCAACTTTCCCACGGAGCACCGGGGGGAGGCCTGAGGGATCCCCAGATGGGCAGCAAGGAGACGGGATGTGGGCAGGAGAGGACGGCTGAGAAGTGGGGACCAGCCTTGTCTGGGGCGCAGAGGCGGTGAGCTGCCCACGTCCATGCGTCAGGCCCCGTGGCTGGTCCACACAGAGCCGCGCTCTCCCCGCCACGCTGGGACCAATGTGCTCAGAGTCTTCCAGGCGCGTGTGAGAGCCGAGAGGGCCAGGGCTGAGCCAGACTCAGCCGCACTGCCTGTCACCTCCAAGACGGCCCCGGAGCAGGCCCCGGAGCAAAGCCGACCAGCTCTGAAGCTGCCACCTCAGCTCACAGGCAGCGGCTTTGCAGAGGCCACCTCCTGTCCCTTCCCTCCTGGCAGTGACCCTCAGATGCCCCCCAGAATGGCCGTTTGGGGGACCCCCGTGGCCGGCATTCTGGGACCCCACTGAGCCTTGGGGGCCTGGAAACTGCAGCCTCTTTGTGTTTGGCCTGAGGGGGCCTGGGGGCTCCCAGCTGGTGGGGGCCAGTGTGAGGCCAGACCTTTAAAGCAAATGTGTTCATGTCTAATTTCCAAAACATCTAACTGAGCCGGGGAGATGGAATGCCCATCGGGCCTCCCGCGGGAAGCCAAGGGCCTGGGGCCCACAGCAGGCTGCTGCCCGGCAGCTCCTCCCTGGGGCGCTTGTTTCTGCACCTCTGAGGGAGAGCAGGCGGCACCCAGGTGGGCAGGAGAGCGGAGGGGCCCCCTCAGCTAAGCTACTGGGTGTCCCAGCTGCGCCGGGAGGCTGAGCTGGAGAGCCAGCATCGCCCGGGCTCCCTGGAGACCCGGCCTGGGGAAACTGCCTGCTTGTCTGAGGTCTCGACCAGCAGCTCACCGTGGGTGTCTGGGCCGGCTCTGGGTCGTGGTTGCTAAGGGAACCCACCTGGTATTTAAAACCTCAAAGGAAGGTTAGTTGTCAATCCCGGAAGGACGGTGTTGGTGGTTCCGTGTGGGTAGCCTGGCGGTAGACAGTCTGCTCTGGTGATGACACAATATCTGGGGCCTTTGATTTCTCTTTTTGGGAACAAGAACCACATGCCTGACCTGGAACCCCCGGGAGGCACCGGGGCCCCGACAGTTTAGCCAGGTCACAACTACCACGTAGCTCCTGGCCAGAAATCAGAGAGAGAACAGTCTCTTCTTGCGGAAAGGGAGTGGCCTGCAATCTCTGATAAGGTGTTGGCGTCACTGACTCTCCTCTCTCCTCTCTTATGTTAGGTCCCTCCAGTAAATTTTTTAGTTCAGATTTACTTTTTCAGTTCCAGGATTTGCATTTGGGTCTGTTCTATAGTCGCTATCTCTTTGCTGAGTTTTCCTTTATTTTCATTCATTACAAACTTATTTTCCTTTTCATCCATGAGCGCAGACTCACTGCTTCACATCCTTGGTCCTTTCCTTACCCCCAGCTTAAGGAGACTATTAGGCTGCCCCACTATCTTTCTATAAGCATAACTGAGCTTTGAGATAATCAATCTTATGTAAACCTTTGTGTTTCAATTAAGCAAAGCTTGTCTCTATGCAACTATCACCCCACAAAACAATACTTTTCCTTACCAGTGGTAGTGGGTAAAATATTTTAAGGCTCTTTTGTGTCTATTAAGGCCCAAATATGTCCAATCTCTATTGTCACATGTCCACAGTTGGTATGAGACAAGAAACTCTGATGGGAAGTGAGAGGGAAAGCAAAGAAGTGGGATGCTTTTCACAGATAAAGGATAATTGTGGTTCTGTCCCCTCCAAGTTTCAAACTGCACCCCTCTCCCACCTCGTCAGCAAGGCCCCTAGCCCTATTGCTCAACAGACACTGATCCTGAAAAGATGTATTTATCACCATTCATATCACCAGCAGGGTGCTTCGCCCCATTCAGTACCCCCAAAAGCCCGTGGCGCGGGATCTATTTTTACTCTCATTTTACCAGGGAGGAGATGGAGGCTCAGAGAGGATAGGAACTTACTTTGGGTCTCACAGCAAGTAAGCAGCAGACTGACTCCAGATCCTAAGCCCTTACCTCGGGGCTCTAGACCCCTTTTCTCCAAATCTTCCTCCCTACCTTACCATCCTTCCAAGCACGCCCACAACCTCAGAGCCTTTGTCTCAAATGCAGAGCCCCCCTGCTTCAGTTCTAGTGTCCTCGGAGTCCCGGGTGGGTAAGAAGAACTTGAAGCTGTGATTTCAGATAAACATAGCATCAGCAAGACGCAGCCACAAATCTGATCAGACATCCACCCTCGAAGTACCAGGTCAATTTCATTTCATGAAAACAAGAACAGCCCTAAAGTGGTCCGTTTCAAAGACTCAGACGTACAACACATGGAAAGCTAAGTCCTTTCTTCCTCTGTGGAAACCTGAGACTCTAAAGGACGGCGGGGTGGAGTGTTTTTCAGCCGTGAGCCAGTTCCCTGCAGCGCTGGTCCGAAAGGACGAGGGAAGTCTCCGCTTCGCAAGTCCTGAGGAAGCCCCTGCTTTTTCCTAAAGGGCACCTGCGTCTTTAGCCCAAGTTTGCAGATGGGGGCACCTGTTTACCAACCGACCTTCACCGCCACTCCTCGCCAGCAGCGCCCTCCCTCTAGCCAGAACCATCCCCCAGTGTCTGGGAACCCCCTTCTCATCACCTGAAGACACCTCACCCTTTAAGGCCGCCTTCGGGGTCTCCTGCCCTCTCCAGGGAGGCTCCCTGCCTTCCTCGGTTCCTACCAAGGCCCTTCTCCTTGGGAATGCTGCAGTACTTCCAGCCATTTCTCCCCTTATATTTTATTACATCAGGAGTGTTGTACTTGAACCCTCTTATCCGGCCCTCTTTATCACACATTTATCATTATACGAAACTCTCCTGTGTGTTTGTTCACTTGTATCCTGCCTGTCTCCTCTCCGCAGCGTATAAACTCGAGCAGAGCAGGGCCCTGCATGTGCCCGCAGCAGGCCTAGCAAATGGCAGGCACTCAACAAACATTTGTGGACGGGACAAATAACTCCAGCAGAGGCCGAGGAATTGGAGCCAGCCCTGTCCTCTGTTTCGGGGCTGCGGGCTTGTTGTCCAGTTCCTGGCCAGAGTTGTTGAGACACACAAAGAGCACTTTGCCTCGGCTGGGCGGGAACAGAAGGGACAGTGTACTGTGCGGACACTTGGCTCTTCTGGCCTCCGTGCATATGTGACACCACTAGAACAGATGAAGTCAGCCACGGCTCTAATGAAGTTAGGCGGCAGAATAAGGAGCTGACGCTCGGAGCCCTGCTGGGTCTTTACCACCCTTGATCTGTACCTCTCGTTTACTCAACCCGCTGCCACCAAACCAGAGTTAGACAAGGGTACTCACCGGCTGAGCTCGGGTAATCGCCAACTGGATAAATTATACTCTGAATCTTGGCAGAAGAACACGGCTTGCTTCTTTCCGAGAAGGAAGGCCTTGGGGCGCCTGGAAGGGGGGCATATTCAGAAACAAATGTGGTAGATGCTGGGTGGGGGGGCAGTAAGCAAAGCCAGGTCTCAGCCTGTTTGACATTCTCGCTCTGTGCCGGCAGGGAGCTTCACGAGGTTTCCATGTGGCTGCTAATGACAGAAAAACGTACAATTATCTTTATGTTTAGAGAATGTGAGCTTGGGTGGATATTGCCCAGGGCTGAAAAGATGCATCTAACAGCCAAGTAGAGGGAAGGTCAGCGAGGCAAGAGTCTTCTTGGGGTTAAAACAGAAGACAGACCTAACAGAGTTTATTTTCACTTGCTCCTCCCGAGAAGGGTTCCTCTGGAGATCATGGAGAGCCCCAAGAACAGAACGTTGAGCCCCAAAGCAGAGCCCAAGGAGGGAAGTTCAGAACCAGGAGCCCCCACCCCTGCTGCCACCCGCAGAGAATGCGGTGAGCCGCATTTTGAGGGCTGCAGTCTCGTGCCCTGGCGAAGCCCAGTTTGTAGAACACAAGGTGAGTCGAATTGGCCCTTTCACCTCCTGTGCATTTACTGATCGTGCGAGTCCTCTCTTGTCTCCCACGGGCAAAGCAGCACCTGCTCCCTGTGTCACCGGGACAGTGCCCTTGGGTGCTTCCAGCACGTCCCGACCCCGTTTTCTGTTTTTTAATGCACTGCAGGATGCTGCGTGTTCATTCCCATGGAATGAAAGAGCTAGAGGGCCCCAGAAATTGCGGGGATCTCACTCCAAGGGATTAATGACTTTTCAGACCTGCTCAAACTCGTCTGAGGAACAGCTTCCTTCTCCCTTGACGTTGCCCGTGGGCCTTTGTTCCTCCCGTCATTTTTCAGTAGTTTGCCAGCGCCTCTGGGCAGTGCCCGGGCAGCCCTGCATGAGTTGGGGCACAAATGAGGAGAACAGTCAAATGCAGACTTGTGTTGCCTCCCCGAGCAGAGAACCTTGCCAACTCCAGACTCTGCACTTTGGCCCAAATCATCCACCCATCATGCTTTTTATGAAAATGACAAAGAGCGGTCTGTGTGGCTTTGCCTTTTGGACCGAATAGAGACTTCCTGGTGCCCAGGCAAAACTCTGCCAAAGACCTGTGCTGCCTCCAGGAGAAGCCTGCAGCCCCCATGGGGAAGAGACAGGAACCACACGGGGGCCGCACAGGACATCACTGTGTCACCCTTTCTTTCTTAACATCCCCTCCTTGTGTCAAAAAGCTTATGAGGGGTTCTGGGAAGATGGCCATGGCAGCACTGCTTTCGGTTATCCAAAATCCCTACCTAAAAACTGGTAGTGCAACCAGGTAACAAAGTTACCCAGGGGATCCCTCATGAGTGTCCAGTGGAGTTTTCCAGAGGCTCTGTGACGTGCTGCAGACCAGCAGATTAAATCCAGAAGCAGATACCAGAGCCCAGCTGTTTGCTAATAAGCCACATGTGAAGGACATTTGTAAAAATATAAACCAATGCCAGTTTTCTCACCAAATTTTGTGTTTCCAGAAATTAAGTTCCTTCTCATGAAAACAGACTATTAAACATGTAATGGGTTTATTGTTGTTATTTTAAATGAATCAAAAAATCTTTAAAATTAAAAAAAAATTCCATGGACAACATTTACAATAAAACTAGGAGATAAGGTATCCTCGCTCATCCCAAAACGCAAGTGGGTGGGATCGAGCCCCCGCTGGGCCCTCAACCTTTGTGGTGTTGGAGTCTGCGTGGGAGAGCGTTGGGGGTAGAGGAAGACAGGGGATACGGTCTCTCAGGTAACCAGCAGGTATGCCCTGGAAAGGGTGGCCAGTCAGAGGAGAGCAGGTGCAGGCAGCGGTGGGGCAGGCTGCCCGTCAGCTCTGGAAATGACGGGGACCCACGTGGAGGAGAAGCAGTTGGTGTGGCCAGAATTGAGCGGGTCAGGGACAACAAAGGAAGATCATGCACAGGTAAAAAGGGGAGAGCACGGAGCATTCAAAAGCAATAGAAGAGGGATTTCTATGAAATAAAAAAAAGTTACCCGTAAGCCACCTCGGCAGGTGATCTCACTGCCCTCCCCCTATGTGGGACCTGACACCCAGGGGTGTGAATCTCCCTGGCAACGCAGGATATGACTCCCAGGGATGAATCTGGACCCGGCATTGTGGGATTGAGAGCATCTTCTTGACCAAAAGGGGGAAGAGAAATGAAACAAAATAAAGCTTCAGTGGCTGGGAGATTTCAAATGGAGTCGAGAGGTCACTCTGGTGGACATTCTTACCCACTATATAGATAACACTTTTTAGGTTTTAATGTATTGGAATAGCGAGAAGTAAATACCTGAAACCACCAAACTCCAACCCAGTAGCCTTGACTCTTTTTTTTTTTAATTCAGTTTTATTGAAATATATTCACATACCATACAATCATCCATAGTATACAATCAACTGTTCACAGTATGATCATATAGTTATGCGTTCATCACCCCAATCTATTTCTGAACATTTTCCTTACATCAGAAAGAATCAGAACAAGAATAAAAAAATAAAAATGAAAAAAGAACACCCAAACCGTCCCCCATCCCATCCCATTTGTCATTTAGTTTTTATCCCCATCTTTCTACTCATCCATCCATACACTAGATAAAGGGGGTGTGATCCGCAAGGTTTTCACAATCACACTGTCACCCCTTGTAATCTACATTATTATACAATCATCTTCAGGAGTCTAGACTCCTGAAACAATTTATATCCAGAAAAACTGATCTTCAAGTAAAAAGGGCATAGAGAGACTTACCAGCATGCAAGAACTCATTGCCCCATAAGCCCTTCTAAAAGCCCACTGAGGAACTAGTGTCAGGCCACCAAAATGACCACAGAGAAGTCAATGTAAGGACTGCTGGTCAGAGCAAATATACAGTTATTTGAAGAACTAAGACTAAACGAGGAATTGAGAGAGACTATAACATGCAATGGCTCTATGTGATGACAATGGAGATACTACACAAATATAAAAAATAGGGGAAATGCTTTCACATCTGGTGGTAGTAGTGTTACTAATACTAATCCGTGATTATTGTACGTATAACGTGGGATAAAGCTCACGAGCAACCAGGGGAGATCCTAATTCTACCCTCCCCTGTGTTCTTGAGATCCACGATTCTCCATGTGGAAGACAGAACACAGCTCTAACATGGAGGAGGTCAAGGAAAAACCCCAGGGGCAACGAGCATCCCTACAGTTCATACTGAGGTCTTAAAATACCGTTTCCCACCAAATCCAGGGCTTAGCAAAAAGGTGGATTCCAGGTCTGGATGGGAAACATACAAGATGAGCGTGGAAGTCTTCACACACCAGGTCCATCAAAGACCACCAATGTCATGTCAAAGGACTTAGGAGCCAACCAGGGAGGCTCCCGCTGGCCAAAGATGGGGGACTTGAGTTATGATAAGGTTAGGAATTGCAATAAATTAGAAACCCATCAAATATGTTTAAATCCATGTGTTCATGATGATATTTGGAAGGAAAATAATCAGTCAGACTTGGAGGGTGACAGAGAACCAATTCATTATCTTGAAAACCAGGTGAAGTAAAGGAAAAAGCATTTATCCAGCCTTTTTCAGAACTGTACCACTGTAACCAACTAGTAGACAATTGCAAGCATCTCCTTATAGAATTTTTCCAACTACTAGATGAAAACAAAATGATACAAAGAGATATTACCATTTTGCCATCCCCACTGAATAATGGTGCTAGGCCCTGAGTGTTGATAGCTGCTAACATCACACAAAGAGCGGCCACCAGACACACGCCGTTCGAGGTAAGGAGTCCTGCGGATCCCGCTGCCAATCTGCAGTAAACCTGAGCACAGAACCTGCTGAGCTGCACTGTCAAGGTGCAATCTGCAAAATCTCCACTGTGGGGGTCTTCAGGTTGAGTGACCTGAGTGCTTCAGCAGGTAAGTTGCAAAGGAACATAGGGGTTGAAAGAGATTGTGTAGATTAAAAGACTTAAAAGATGCATCAGGTTTAAATTTGGCAATCTAAACTGCAGTGTGCAGGGAGACACAACTGGATTATAGTCACAGATCAACGCCAGGAAGTGACGACTAGAAAAACCAGGAGAGTGGTTACCTTTGGAGAGAGGGATTGCAACCAGGATGGGGGCCCTGGAAGGGCTTCTGGGGGCCGGCAAAGTACAATTTCTTCGTCCAGGTTGGGGTTGCCGGGGAGGTTCCCTGCATCATGACTCACTAAGCCATACCTTGGCTTTGCTGTTTTCTGTATCTGTTTTGTTTTTACAATGAAAAGGTTTGGTTTTGTTTCTTTAAAGGGGGGATTCTGAAAGCCAAGAATGGCCCTGTAGGCCCTGCCTTGTGGGTGCGGGCTGCTGAGACCTCAGCTCTGCTCTGCAAATGCAAGTTGACCCCCACAGGGCCCTGAGAGGAGGCTTTGATGGAAGGGGTGAGTGTAAGGGAAGCGAGAGCAAAATTCGGGACACCTGCTACCAAGCGGACAAGAACCAGGTGATCTCCAAATTGCTCAGAGGGCTGGCCAAGCTGCTTACTGCTTTTCAAAACACGTTTATTCTCTTGGGCTGGGTGCGGTGGCAGGAGGGCGTCTGTTTTGGTCTCACTGTCCCGCAGAGATGGGGGCAGGAACGGTGGGGAAAGGGCCACAAAACCAAGAGAAAGGGCGGAATGCTGAATGCTGGGGACTGAGCTGGGGGAGAAGCGGAGGGGCTGGGTGTTGGCACAGGGTCCAGGGGACACGGGGATGGCAGGACCCCCTCTGGGCTTTTGGGTAGAACCGTCCTTCCCGCATGCCACAGGGACGGAAAGCGGGCCAGGCTGGTTTGGCACAGCAGCCCGAGCATCCATATGGGGCGGCTTGGAGGCAGTGCAGACTTGGGGTTATGGCTGCACTTCCGGGTGTGCAGAATAGAGCCAAGGGAATTCTGCAACCCTAATGTGTCAGAGAGAAAGCATGGAGGAAGACTAACTGGATATTAGTCTAGAATCACATCTACGAGAACCAGGCAAGAGTGGGGAGGAGGTTAGCAGCGGGCCCAGGGCAGGGGAAGAGAGCAGCTCGCTCCGATGGCCCCCAAGGCGTAGTAAGCACCTTACGCTTACCAACCTATTTAATCCTCACTGCAACCCTAGAAGTGGTGGCCGTTAACAAAAGTGTCCCATTTTCCAAATGAGGAAATGGACAGACTGAGAAGTGCAGTAATTTGCCCAGGATTCAAATCCCAGCCAGTGGCTCTGGAGGCTCACTCCTAACCCCAGCCCTTGGCAGCTGAATCAGAACTGGGGAAGGGGCTTGTCCTCTCTGGAAGCTTTGCCCTGAAGTCTGAAGGTGCAGCAGGGACACGGGCTTACACGTATGGGTGCTCTCCCAGCGGGGCGGGGAGGCATGGAAGAAGGAGCAGGGTCTCAGGTTGGGAGAAGCTCTGCAGCTCCAATTCTGGCTTTTTATTGTGGTCACTAACTCAGAAAAGGCGTGCCTTTCTGGAGTCACTGGCAGGTCTTGAGGCCTGAAGCACTTTGGCCTTATTTTATAAAGACAAGAAAACGCGGCTCAGTGAGTGAAACCGTGAACTGGCTGCCTTCTGTGTGCCCCATGGCCCCACAGGAAAACCAAAACTCAGCCTCCCCCTTTGGCTTGCTGATGGAAGGTGTTTTGCTTTCTGGATCCCTTACTGGGTTTCTTTTGTTCCTTTTTGGATGGAACTGGATCATCTGTAGGCATTTGGACAATGGTTTCCGGCTTGCCAGGAGCCAAGCCTCGGGTGAGGGCAGTCACGGCCGGGAGCCCACGATTGTCTGAGATCTCTCTCCCGTTCTCCAGAGTAAAGAACGCACCTGGCCAGCCTCTTGCAGCCTCAGGCAGGTGACTCTGACGCTTTCCAGTGTCGGTGCTTCTGCTGTGGGGGCTGGGAAGAACCTGGGTGGTGGGCGTCCACGGAACACACCTAAGTGGCGGCCCTGCGGTGGACGCTTCAGAACGCTATTCCAGGCGTCCCGGGGGTCGGGAGGGGCCGCAGTCACAGGATGAGCTTGGGGACTCATCTAAGTCATGGGACGCTCGGAAAGGCTGTACTGCCCATGACTGCTGGATTCTAGATGATTCTGTCCCAGACAACTAGGCATCTTCAGTTCTCAGCAATGGCGTGGTTGCAGCCAAGTCTGGGATTTATGTGGAGTGGTGCTAAAGTCTCAGACTTGGAACCTCTGAGAACAGGGCAACTGGAGAGAGGAGGCCAGTGTGCACCCTATGGGTGTGGGGGTGGGTGGGGAGGGCATGCGCGGGTGCAGACATCTACAGGCCAGGGCCCGCATCCTCCCCACAGCAGCAGGAGCCCCCGGGGCCAGAGGTGGGGTATTTCAGGATCTCGAGTCCGCAGGCTGGAAAATGAGCCACACCCGAAGGCAGCATTGCATCCTGGGGGAGGGGGGTCCCGGAACAGAAAAAAGTAAGGCTGGAGGGGGAAAAACGGTGAAAATCCAAAGGAAGTCTGGCATTTGGTTAACCTTCTGTGTTGACAAATGTACCCCGGTGATGTAAGATAACCAGGTTAGGCCTCTGGGAACCAGCTCTGCAATTTTCCTGGGAATCAAATTATTCCAAAAGGAAAAGTTGATCTGAGAGCGCGCCGGCGCTGCAGGACCTCCGGGGGGCCGCGGGGCAGGGGTCAGCCCCGGGGGGAGGGCGGCCCCCTTTGCGTGAGCCCCAGGGGTCGGCGAGCTCCTGCGCCCCGAGGTACCTCCACGAGGAAAGGCAGGGGCATAAGAAAGCGAGCAGGCTGCTCTCCGCCCCGTTCATTTGCAGGACGGTTGTGCACAGGTGTCCGCGGGCACCGGGGTCGGGGGGCGCGGGTCCTCGGGTCGGAGGGGCTACCGGGCTCCCCAGGGAGAAGGGCCGCCGCGTGGCCCGAGGGGAAGGCGGGCAGGGCCGGCGCGCCTCCTCCCGCGGCGAGGCCTCTAAGGGCCCGGTCGCTGCGCGGCGCTCGGGCCCCTGGAGCACAAAGGACGGCGGCGCTCCCGGCCCTCCCCTCCCGCCCGGCTGACGCAATGGCGCCGCCGCGTTGCTCGCCAGGGGCGCGGGCGGGAGGCGGGCGAGGGGCGCCCCCTGGCGGCCGCGGCCCGCGCGCTGACGAAGGTCCCGGCCGGGTTGCGTCAGCCGGGCCCGGGGCGCGGGGCGCGGGGGGCGGACGCGCTGGCTGCTCCGGGGCGCACCTGCCGAGCGCCGGGCCGCCCCCGCGCGGGGGTCTCCCCGGACCCCCGGGCGCCGACCCCACGCGCCGCCGCCGCCACAACTCCCGGGACACGCCGACCCCGGGAAGCCTTCTCCTCGGGGCTCCCCTCGCCCGGGGCTCAGGGCCCCGCTGTCCCCACGCAGCGGCCTGGACGGCGCCCGAGGGTCCGGCGCTGGGGGCAGGAGGACGGCCAGTGTCCATTTAAGAACAGTGTCCCCACGGCGCGGGCCGGAGGGGCCCCAGGGGTGCCGCCCCGGCGTGTCTGGGCGTCCTTGAAGGCCCTGAGCCAGTGACCTGGCCTGTATCCGTTTTGCTTGATCTTTTTAAGATTATTATTTTTTATCACTTTTTTTATTGTGGAATATAACATATTTACATAGAAGTGATCACTTTCCAAGCGCAATTTAATTAGAGAGCAAATTTCAAAGAACGTTGTGGGTGACAGTTCCACAGTTTCTGTGAAATATAACATATATGG
>PVKY010004590.1:0-18989 GCA_004027775.1 Bradypus variegatus
GGGACTCTAGAAGGCCACGTGTATGTGTCGGGCTGTGCACATGCCTAAGGCTATGTGCATGCTCAGGAAAGATCCAAGAAGACCCCAAGTTCTCACCTCTGGCTCCTTAAGGGTCAGTGCCAACAGGAAGTGAAGGCTAAGGAGTTGTTGTAAATGGCCTTGCTAACTGTTGAAGCAGCCTCCAACAGAGAGTCCCTTATCAAAGTCTGGAAGACTTACTGATTCCAGACATTTAAGGAAATCTCTGTCTAGCCAATAACTAACCACTGAGCTAACTAAGCAGAGATTTCAGTGCCTACAGGTGACTTTACAAAATTAGGTCAGAAAAGTCACTAAAGTGAGGAAGATCTGATTTCCAGATGTGCTATATTATATTATTTTAAAAGCCCATTTTTCAACAAAAAATTATAGACATGAAAAGAAACAAGAAAGTATGACCCATACAAAGAAAAAATATATAGTCAATAGAAAATGAACCTGAGGAAGCCCAGATGTTGGAGTTACTAGACAAAGGACTTTAAATAAGCTGTTTAAAATATGTTCAAAGAACTAAAGGAAACCATTTCTAAAGAATGAAAAAGTGTAAGAATGATATCTAACCAAATAGTAAATATCATTAGAAGAAATTATTTGAAAAAGAACAGAAATGTTGTAATTGAAAGTACAGAAATGAAAAATTCACTAGAGGGACTCTACAGCAGATTTGAGCAGTCAGAAGAAAGAATTAGCAGACTTGAAGACAGGTCAATTGAGATTATCCACTCTGTGGAACACAAAGAAAAAAAGATGAAGAAACATGAACAGAGCCTTAGATACCTGTGGATACCATCAAGTGTACCAGCATGTATGTAATAGAAGTCCCAGAAGGAGAAGAGAGAGAAATGAGCAAAAAGAATATTAGAAGAAATGTGGTTGAAAAATTCACACATTTGATGAAAAACATTAATATACACATATAAGAAACTCAATGAACTCCAAGTAGGATAAACTTGGAGATCCACATACATCATAATCAAACTGCTGAAAGATTAAGACAAAGAGATAATTTTGAAAGCAGCAAGAAAGAAGTGACTCATCACATACAAAAGATCCTCAATAAGATTAGCAGCTGATTTCTCATCAGAAACCATGGAGACTAGAAGTCAGCGATGTGACAAAATACTGAAAGAAAACGTCTGTCAACCAAGAATTCTAAATCTAGCAAAACTACCCTTTGAAAATGAAGAAGACCTAGCAATTCCACTCCTAAGAATTGAAAATAAGGACTCAGTTACTTATACACAATGTTCACAACTGCATTATTCACACTAGCGAAAAGACAGAAACAACCTGGATGTTGGTCAACAGGTGAATGTATAAACAAAATGTGATAGAAACATACAGTGGAATATTATTCAGCCATGTAAAGGGATGAAGTTCTGATACATGAAACAACATGGATCAACCTTGAAAATATTATGCTACATGAAATAAGCCAGATAGAAAAGGGCAAATTTTGTATGATTCTACTTACATGCATATCTAGAATCAGCAAATAATAGAGAAAGAAAGTAGATTACAGGTTACTGGGGGCTGAGGTGGGGGATGGGAAGTTATTGCTTAATGAGTACAGAGTTTCTTCTTTTTTTTTTCTTCCATTTCAGGTCAGATTTTTTTGCTAAATGAGTTATAAAAAAGGGTGATTATCAGAGCTGTTTGGATTTCCATATTGCAGGAAAGGTATTATGCACCCATATCTGGCACATAATAGACCTAAGTAGACACACAGTGAATTTTATCATTAGGGTCCATCCTCTTCTCATTACTTTTTTTTTTTTTAATTAGAGACATTTTAGGTTTACAGATAGAGTTTCTTCTTGGGATGATGAAAATTTTTGAGATGGATAGTGGTAATGTTCTACAACATTGTGAATGTAATTAATGCTACTAAATCGTATCCTAAAAGTGGTTAAATGACAAATTTTATGTTATACATAAAAATATGTGTATATATATTACTGCAATAAAATAATTAAAAAGGAAACTAAAACATTCCCAGGTAAGAAAAAACTGTGAGAATTTGTTGCTAGCAGACCTGCCCTACAAATAAAGAGACTGAATAAATAATCAAAAAACTTCCAACAAAGAAAAGGCTAGGCCTAGATAGCTTCACTGTTGAATTCTGCCAAACATTTAAAGAAAAATTAACACTAATTCTTCACAATCTCGTCCACAAAATGAGTTTGTGAACACTTCCTGTTACAGATTGAATCACGCCTCCCAGAAAGACACATTCAAACCCTAACTCCCAGCCCTGTGGATGTGAACCCATTTGTGAATAGGATCTTCGAAGATGTTAATGGGTAAGTTGAGGTCCAAATGAATCAGGGTGGCCTTTATCCAATATGACTGCAGTTTTATAAGCAGAAGAAATTTGGACACAGTAGTAAAAGACAGAAGGAAACATGCAGAAAAAGAAAGATGAGAAATAAAGATTAATGGATTGCTGGCAAGTCACCACTGGATTGCTACACACTTCAGAGAAAGCACAGTCCTGCCAGCACCTTGATTTTGGACTTCTAGCCTCCCAAACCGTGAGACAATAAATTCCTGTTGTTTAAGCCAGCTAGGGTGTGGTACAGCCCTGGCAAACTAACACATTTCCCAATTCATTTTGCAAAGCCAGTATCCTCCTGATACCAAAACCATACAATGACATAACAAGAAAAGAAGGCTACAGACCAATATCTCTTATGAATATAGATGCAAAAATCCTAAAGAAAATACTACTGAACTAAATCCAACAACATATAAAAAGGATTATATGCAATGACCAAGTGGGACTTATTCGAGGAATGCAAGGTTGTTTCAACATATGAAAATCAATCAATGTAACACACTATTTTATGAGAATAAAGGATAAAAACCACACAACCATCTCAAAAAACACAGAAAAGGCATTTGACAAAATCCAACACCCTTTCATAATAAAAACACCTTAAAAATTAGAAAAAGAGGGAATTTCCTCAACCTGATACAGGGCATCTCTGAAAAACCCACCACTAATATCACACTTAATGGTGAGAGACTGAAAATAATCCTCTAAGATCAGGAACAAGACAAGGATGTTCGCTGTCACCACTTTTATTCAACATTGTACTAGATGCTGTGTCCAGGGCAATTATGCAAGATAAAGAAAGCACTTACAGATTGGAAAGAAAGAAGTAAAAGTAACTCTATTTACAGAGGACATCATCTTGTATACAGAAAATCCTAGGGAATAAATACACACACACACATGTATACAGAGTATTAGAGGCAAAAAATGAGTTCATTAAAGTTGCAGGATACAAGATCAAAATAGAAAAATCAATTGCATTTCTATATATACTAGCAAAGAACAATCCAAAAAGTTAAATTAAGTAAACAATTCCATTTAAAATAGCATCAAAAAGAAAGAATTACTTTGGAATAAATGTAACCAAGAAGTGCAAGACTGGTACACTGCAAACTATAAAAAATTATTGAGGACATTAAAGAGACCTAAATAAATGGACAGACATCCATGTTCCTGGACTGGGTGAGTTAATATTGTTAGGATGACAATGCTCCCCACATTGACCTACAGAGTCAATCTAAACCCTGTCAAAATCCCAGCAGCCTTTTTTTTCTTTAACAGAAATTGACAAGCTGATCTTAAAATTCAAATGGAAATGCAAGGGAACCAGAATAGCCAAAACAATCTTGAAAAAGAACAAAGTTGAAAAACTCATATCTCTAGACTTCAAAACTTACTACAAACCTACTGTAATTGAGACATTGTGGTATTGGCATAAGGATAGACATATGGATCATTGAAATAGAATTGAAAGTCCAGAAATAAACTCCTTTTTATGGTCAATTGATTTTTGGCAAAGGTACCAAGTCAATGCTGCCAGGGAAAGAATAGTCTTTTCAGCAAATGATGTTGGGAAAACTGGATATCCATATGCAAAGGAATGAATTTGGACCCTTATCTCACACCACATGCAAAAATTAACTCAAAATGGATCAAAGACCTTTATATAAAACTAAAGCTATAAAATCCTTAGAAGAAAACAGAGGCATAAATCTTTCTGACCAGAATTAGGCAATTGTTTCACAGATATGACTCCAAAAACACAAGCAACCAAAGGGTAAAAAGTAGATAAATCAGACTTCATAAAATTAAAGCTTTTTGTGCTTCAAAGGACACTATTTAGAAAGTCAAAAGACAACCCAGAGAGAGGGAAACATTTGCAAATCACATATATGAAAAGGATCTAGTATCCAGAATATATTAAGAATCAATAGAATTCAACAATAAAAAACCCAAATAATCCAATTTAAAAATGGGCAAAGATTTGAATAGGCATTTCTCCAAAGAAGATATACCCCTGGCCAATAAGCACATGAAAAGATGCTCAACACCATTAGTCATTAGGATAACATAAATCAAAACCATAATGAGATACCAGGTCACATCCACTAGGACAAATATAATAAAAAGTCACGCAGTAACAAATGTGAGAAATTGGAACTTTCATATATCATTGGTGGGTATGTAAAATGCTGCAGCTGCTTTGGTAAACAGTCTAGCAGTTCCTCAAAGAGTTAAACGTAAGATTACATATGACCCAGCAATTCCACTCCTAGGTGCATACCCAAGAGAATTCAAAACATATGTCCACATAAAAACTTACATGTGAATATTCATACATAGCAGTATTATTCATAATAGGCAAAAAGTGGAAACAACCCAAATATTCATCAATTGATAATAAACAAAATATGGTATGTCCATACAATGTAATATTATTCAGCCACCTAAAGGCATGAAACACTGATTCCGGCTATAACACGAGTGCACCTTAAAACACTATGCTTAGTAAAAGAAATCGGACACAAAATCCACATATTGTATGACTGCATCTGTATGAAATGCCTAGAATAGTCTAGAATAGGCCAAGAGACGGAAAGCAGATTAATTAGGGCTGGGAGGAGTGGGAAATGGGAAGTGACTGCCATCAAGTACAGGGTTTCTTTTTGGGATGATGAAAATATTACAGAATTTGATAGTCAGGATGGTTACACAACTGCATAAATATACTAAAAAACTACTGAATTACAAACTTTAAAAGGATGAATTTTTTGGTGTACAAACTATATTCTAATTTTAGAAAACACAACGGACATAGGAAGTTTCTCTTCAGTCTTGGTATAAAGTTGGTCAGAGGGGACACCTGTCTTGGGCTATTTAAATTACATACTCAACCCATCATCTTAAAGTATCAACAAAATAACACAGAAAAACAAAAATGTTGTCTTGTTAAACCTAGGAGATAAGGATGAAAAGTGGGACTATGTTTAAGCAAATTAGTGCTCTGTTGAGCAAAGCAATGTCCCTTCCTGCTAAAGGAAAAAACTGTATTGAATGAGTGTACTCCGTTTCTCTGATATGTCCTAACTTCTGGAGCCACTAGGCTGATGAGAAGATGCCCTCGGACTAGCTGACGGCAGTTGGTCACCATGGAAACAAAAGTTCTGACAAGTGTACTCTAGGTTTTTATTTCTAAAGGAAAAAGAAAGCCCTCCATTGTCCCCAGCAGGACCACAATTCTGCTTGGACAGAGAGCTTTGTTTACGCTAGTAACTGAAGCTGAGCTGGGCAGCAGTGGGTATTTTGAAGGTTTTCACAAAAACAGTAAACAAATGAGGGGCTTTGGTTGCTGATGAACTCAAGAGTCTCAGGCTTTGAGAAAAGAGCATGTTTCTTAATGTTAAGTTGCAGAAAGAATGCATTCTAAGAGCCAAGAAAAATTTTTAATTAAAGGGCAGATGGAATATGAATGGATTTTGGGGGGTAGAACTTAAATCCAGAAACAGATGAAACGTGAGAATTAGGTAAACAGGCAGTCCTCTTCAGTTGGAGGCATGGCTCTTCAGTTACCACCATGTTGTAAAATAACACCATTCACCAACATGGTTCACATTGTAGTTACCACGGCATATTAACTGTGATCAATTGTAGTAAGTACAAACTTTGCTACTAGTGCCTCGGTCTACTACTCACTACACACATAACAAAGGTGCATCATGATCAGTGACCAATCATACCACGTCTTTCGATGTCTGTTGGCAACTGGTCGCTGTGCATCTGTTTTACAGTTCATGCATAGACAGCAAAGAGTGTAGTTGTGTTGCCTCCTTTTCTCCTGGTGATAATCACAAGTGACATTTTATAAAAATGGATACTCCAAAGAGAGACTTGGCCAAAAAAAAAAAAATTTGAAAGGGCAGCAAATAAATGGAAAATGACAATGCAGGAAGTGAAATTCAAAGTGAATGTGAATGGAATTACAGAAGAAATGGGCGATTGTGGGATATCGACAGTGTCACTATTTCAGAGACTGTCAATACGCAGCCAGAGGAACTTGTGAAAGCAACCTGATCCCATAAATGAAAAAAGTAGTTGTAACAAATAGGATGAAGATGTTTTGCAGAGGAGGGGATCCTGGCAAAAGAACTTCACATTAAAGGAACTCTCAGAGATATTTCATGGCAGTAAAGCACAAAGAATAAAATGTTGGAAGCTGATCCAAACTTAGAAGGGAGTGTGACAATTCACTGAGGCATAGAAAAGATGCTTACTCTGTATCATAGTTACATGAGAAGATAAAGGAGACTAGTGCTGTTTAAACTATTCTTGGTAAGTTTTTCACAATTAAAAAAATACTTTAGTTTTCAATTTTCAGATATTTTAAATTACAATGTATTAAATAAAGTTTTACTATTTTTTCATTTCCCTATACATTTATAATTGACAGTAAGAATTTTAATGTTTTGACAAAAAAGTTTTAAAGGTCAAGGAATAATTGTAATTTTTTGCCATGGGTTATTAAGATTTCTTTGGTTTTAGTTTGCAAGATCATTTTTATGGTTCTGCACTTCCATGCAAAACAAGGGCTTCCTATACATAAAAATTTAGTATGCAATAATGATATGTAGGTGAAAAGGTAGCATGGGGAAAGGGTGGGTAATTCAAAAAAGAAAGCCAAGGAAATTGGTTAAGGATTTGGGAAAAGATAAATGTAAAACTTCACAAATTTCACCGAATTAATTTTGGATGGATTAAAGAGTTACATGTGAAGAAGGAAATGATGAAACTATCAATAAAAATTAGGCAATTGTTGATCTAATCTTGGTGGGGAAGGACTTTAAGAATCCTATGACAATGACAAATGTTCTTTTGTTAGCACGTGTCAGGCACCATTTTAAAGGCTTTCCTGGATTAGGTTAGTGATTCCTGTCAACAACCGGATGAGATGGGCACCATGATTATCCCCTCATTCTGAAAAGGTGGAATCTGAGTCACAGAGAAGTTAAGACCTTGTCCACAGTTGATAGCTAGTATGTGACAATACAGGCAGGCTGGCTCCAGAGGCTCCTAATTAGAATACTCTATTGCCTCCTTGTGGTATGCATCACATAAGCAGTTTATTTGTGAAGAAAAAGATTTTGAATTCATAAAAATTTAAAATTTTGTACATTAAAAAAATTAAATTAAAAGGCAAAGGACAAACTAGGAAAACATTTGCAACTTCTGCCATGGCAGACAAAGGGGTTAATAAACATCTCCTTAGTGACCAAGTCGCAGGTTCTGGAGCTGGCAGCCCACCTTCCAAGTTCCAGCTCACAATTTACGTGACTGAGCAAGTCTCCTAAATCTTTGCTCCAGGTTCTTTAATAACTACTTCATGGAGTTGTTGAAGAGATAAAAGAAGATAATAAATACACAGCACTTAGCACAGTGCCTTACACTAAGAGGGTGGGAAGCCATGACCAAGCTTTTCTTAATTTAGAGCTAGGTAAAGATGCTTACAAATCAGTAAGAAAAACATAATTAAACCAAGAGAAAAATGGGCAAAAGTACATAAAAGGCAGTCACAAAGAATAAAAGCAAATGCTCAATATAATAATCAAAGAAACGCAAAAAAAACAAAAACAAAAACTGAGGATCATACTATTTTTCGGCACATCAAATTGTTAAATTTTTTTTTAAATGTTAATGCCCAAGATTGGTGACAGTTTAGGAAATGGATACCTGAGGGAGTGAAACTTGCTACTTTCTACCTGGACTGCAATTTGCCAGTATCAAAAGCCCTAAAACTGTGTATGCTGTTTGATGAAGTGATTTGGGGACGCTATTCTAGGAGAACAGCTGGACAGGTACGCAAGGACACATGGCCAGAACCGGGCCCTACCTCCTGCCGGCGTCGCGCGTGCGCGCGGGCCAGCCCAGGGCCCAAGCGGCCGGGAGAAGAACGCTGGGGGCGGCCGTCCGGGTCCCGACCAGCGGGAGAGAACTTGTTGGGAAGAGCCGACCTGGGTGGGGTTGGCGGCGGCTGGGATTCCCAGCCCTTCAGCTGCTCTCTGAGCGGGAAAGGGCTGCCCGAGAGACTCCTCGTGTGGACCACCCAAGGCGCAGGGACTGGGGTGCGAACGGGGCGCGGGCTGCTCGGGAGGCTGAGCGGGGGCGCTCGCAGGAGAGAGGGGGCCTCCGGGCGCGCCGCACCCCCCGGGAGGGGCTTTCAGGCACCTCGCGGAAAATGGGGTTTCCCAGACAGGGCAGCGTCGGGGTGCGCCCCAGAGAACGGCGCCGGGAAGCGTCCCTAGTGTGGGATCCCGCACCTTCCCCTTGGCTGGGCGACCGGTCACGGTCACGGCACGTCTCACATTGTACCATGACAACGCCTGTCCCCTAAGGACCCTGGGTCCGGGCTTCAGGGTGTGGCTGCCACTGCGGGAGGGGCTGTTTCCACACGGGGTCTCCCACAGGATGCCTCGGGTTGGGTGGCAACTGGAGGGAGAGGGGGGTTTGTGTGCTGCCACCGCTCTCCCGTCAAAATCCTGACTTGATTGGTTTATTAGCCAGCTCAGGTCTGTCCTCGATGGTGTCAAACTCTTCAGCCTACTTGGTCCCAGAGGGTGGATCCCATCCTCCAACAGTTACCACACCCATCCCATGAGATGCCAAGCCAGCGCCCCCCCCCCTTTTTTTTTGCTTCTGAGGCAATGGGGGCCCAACTCCCACCTGGCCCACACCTCCCTGGCTCCCAGCCTGGCCCTGCGGTCCCAGAAGAACCTTCCTAGCTCTTCCAGGGTAGAGCGGTTTCCCTATGCACTTCCCGTGCCTGGCACAGGAGCCCAATCAACACACTCTGAAGGTATGAACTCATCCATTTATTCAGTTTCCCTGCGTGCAGGGCTTTCTTTTGATGGAGTGTCATGGAGGCCCTGAAAGGAGGGAGGGCTGGGGCAGGCATGTGCATAGCCAGAGGAGCGGATTGAAAGTCTAGGCTTTATTTTCGAGTTGGGTAAGGGGAGGCTATCGAAGGCTTCAGAGCTGGACATAAATGGCCTTAACCTGTGCAAAATCTTGCACGTGAGTCTGCAGTCAGAGAGTAAGGCTGCAGGTGATGCAAATATTATGATGTGGTGGTAGATCTGAATTTGAGTGGATGTGGTTTCCAAGCCAGGGAAGGTGGTGGCACTTTGTCGGCTGAGACTGGGGTGGAGGAAGAAGGGCAGAACTCATACCTCGGGTACGGAGGGAGAGGAGGAAAAGACCAGTGTGGGAGGGAGAGGGTGCTCAGCTACTGAGTCGTTCTTGGAGAATGGACCCAAGGAGGATGGACCATCACTCCTTACACACCTGGCTCCATGCTTGGGAGTGACCTCTATCACTCTCCTATGTGTTTAGTTTAGCATCCAGACTGAAGCCAGAGAGAAACAAGAAGAAAAAGGAGAAGCCAAAAATGTAAGCAAAGTCCATGGGGTGGGGGGCTAAAAGGCCCCCTTCAAGTAGCTCAGGCCTGGGCAGCTTGTGCTGGGCTTGTGGAATATTCCCTTTCACAGAGGCTAATACCTCAAAAGGCACACTCCAGCATGAATAGGGCTTGTGGGTCCAGGGGGGGGGGGTTGGGCCAACAATCTGAACCTACTGCCCCCACCCCAACTGCATGCAGGACAGGTGTGCAGTGTCTTTTTCCAAGCACCTCAGCTCCAGGAGCGCAGATCTGAACGGGTCTGGGGAAGCTGTGTTCGTCCTGGGCAGGGCCAAGTGGGACCCACGCAGGAGCAATCTTGCCGGACTCGCAGCTGCCCCCCGACGCTGCCTCACTCCTCCCAAGGGCTCATGTCTGTGTCAATGGCCACGCAGTTGTAGGCAGCATAGCGGAGCTTCTCCTCGCATATTTTGGCACTGCCCGGGGCAGGCAGGGACCTGGTCAGTGCTAGCTGCAGGCATCCCTCCATCACCACCAGGGGTGGTCCAGCTTTGCACTTCATTGTTGAAGTCCATTCCCCCCCTGGTGGGTGCTACCTCCCTTCTCCCCACCACACTCTCTAGGCTCAAGCCTAGGAAACCCACCTGACATAGTGTGGTAGGAAGAGGGTGCTGGAGCAGGTGGAAGACTCAGGCAATGCATCTGTGGTCTCATATCTGGGGGCATGGATGGGCCACATGTAAGGAAGAATTGCAGGGGCACACATGGGGCAAGGGTCTGGTGTGTGAGTACAGGGGACAGAGGGCTGCCCCAGCCCCTTTGGAGCTCTCCTCTGCACTCACCCCAGCTTGTCTGGGTAGATGTAGATCCGTGCTGGCAGGCGGCTGCGGCCTGTGACAAAGCGCAGGAAGCGGCTCCGGTCCTCTATATTGAGGGGAAGGAAGCTGGTATTTCTACAATTTCTACCCTACACTCTGTCTCCCACAAGCAGAGCATGAACCCAGGCACCACTCTGCCCTCCTCTACTGACCGTTGGTGAAATTGTTCAGTGCCTCCCAGAAATACTGCACCCGTGTGTCTGATGGCTCGAAGTCTTCAAACCGGGCTGGGAGGGAGAAGGCCAGAATTCACCGTCAGGTCCTGCCCTGCCCTTCCCTGCCCTGTCCTTAAGCCCTGCCTCTGTGCCACACTGCAGCCTTCGCCCTGGCCCACCACCTGAGACTCACTGAGCTTGCGCAGAGCATCCACAGTGACCTCAGGGTCCCCACAGACCTTCTTTTCCAATTCTTGCCAGGTCAGCAAGTCCAGCACAGCTTGTGGCACCACCTTCAGCAGACCTGCCTGCATGGCTGCCACCTGGGGAGGGGAGAGGACAGGTGGCCTTGGCTGCAGAAGGTGGCATAACTCCCTCTCAGTGTGTGATGGGAACACTTGACCTCCCTTCATGGAGGTAAGCAGGGGTCATGGGCCTTTGTGCAGTACTGGGGATCTCTCTGTGCCCGACTCATCAGGAGGAACGTGGAGCTGTGGAATGGTGGGACATGAGTTCTTGGGGTTGGGTCCTGGTGGCCTATCAGGCTAGGCTGTGCCTAATAGGGTGAAGGCATGGTAGAGTAGACGCTCGCAGTTCCACTGGCCCCTGGGTAGTACCTGTTCCTTGCTCTCCTCCAGCCGTGCCTTCTGCACCAGTTGGATGAAACGGGAACGGTCCTTATATCCCACCACGACACCTGAGCCCCCAGGGATCAGCTCCACCACTTGCTGGTCACTCAGTACTGTGGTGAATGTTAGCTCCTTCCCAAACTTGAACTCAAATGTCTCCTTGTCCATTCCTTCCATCACTTCCAGGAGCTTCACCTAGTGGTTGGAGAGGGGAGTAGGGATCAGCTGTTCATGGTGGAGACAGTCTCTGCCTTGACTCAAGGTGTTAGCAAAGAAGTGGAGGAAACAGCCAGATAAGACAGTCCCCACACAGGCAATGAGGGCAGGGAAGGGGTCAGTACAGGAGCTGTGAAAACACTGAGGTAACACCTGACCAGCCTTGGAGGCCGGGGAAGGCATCCCGGAGAAAATGGCATCTAAGATGAGACCCAAGTCATGGCTGGGAGTTGGCTGGGCCACAAGGAAGTATCTTGGAGAAAAGTGGAAGGAGCAAAAGACCTATCTGGCAGCAGCATAAACATGAACTAAGAACCCAGAGATACAAGGATCATTTAAGGCCTTTCCAGATTCAGCATTTTATTCTAAGCCCAGACCAGAATCATCAAAGGGTTTAAACTAGGAGAGTGAAAGAATTCTCTGGCTGCTTAGAGATCAGATGAATCAGAATGGAGACAGGGTCACTAGCTTTGACATTAAGTGGTTGGGTCAGAAAGGAAGATGGCCTGAACCAGAGACCTTTAGGAGAGAGACTTGAGAGAATATGGGAGGTGAGGGAGGAGGAGGGAAGGCTGACACTGAGGGCTCTGGCATGGGGAGGGGTAGGTGGAGGTGTCATTCTGAGACAGGGAGCCCTAGAGATCAGTAGCCTGGGGGGAACATAAAGAGTGTGCTGAGCCTCAGGTGCCTTCTGTGGAGATGTCCAAGAGGCAGATGCTTAGAAGTGAGCCTAGGGCTACAAGAAAGGATTTAGGGGCCATCAGACTAAAGACAGAGATTGGAGCATGGGAGTAGATGAAACTGGAGAGAGAACATGTGTGTGGTAAGAGAAGACAGTGGTCTGGGACAGAGCCCTGGGGAACACCAACCTTAGGGGCTGGGCAGAGGAAACAGTGGCTGCAGGCTCTACTCACCAGGACCGAGTCCACAGCGAGGAAGTCCTTGCTCCAGCTGACCTCCTCACCAGAGAGCTGCTTCCACACAAAGCCAGGCAGAGCCAGGACCTGAAGGACAAGGACTCACTACTCCTTTTCACTCTGAACTGCCCATTCATGGGCTCTTCCTTCCCTCTGGAGGCCAGGGCAGCTGCATTAGGCTACTCACCAGGAACTCCTTACCCCGAAGGGCAGCCCCCATCAGCTGTCCGATCCACTCATACTTGGCAAAGTCTCGGCAGGAGGGGTTGGGCACGTACATGTCGCGGGCCTCACCAGTACCATTGCCCTGCCCCAGAGACAGAGCTGTCGGTGAGGCAGGGTTTGGATCCCAGCTCCCTAAAGACTTCTCTGAGCACCTTCCATTGGGAGACCTGAGAGATCTCCTCTGAATGCACTTTCTCTCCCTTTTGGCTCAGAGGCTGCCTGAGGCAACTCCGTCCCTCCCTTGGCCCTTCTCTAGTACAGCCTGGCACTTGGAAGCTTTGCAGGGATGGAGTAGCAGAAATGAACCGGGAAGTGAGGGTTAGATTACCTGGTTGGCTGTGCGCACAAAGAAGGGCAGAGGCACCGGAGTATCCGCAGAGCTAGGGCACAGCTCTTCTGACATGTCTGCCAGGCTGTCCCGGAAACCACCCCCTGAAAGCACAGATGCCCTCAGCAGTGTGCACAGGAGCTCAGCCCATAATGGGGTGGTGAGCAGAACCCCCATCCTGGTTAGGTGTTGACCCCAGCAACCGTTACCACCCCACATAGGGCAGCAGGCAGGACCCTTGTCAACCTCCCTCAGGGGCCTCACCTTGGTCAATGATGCCTTCTGCGATGAATTTACACTCCCACCACTGGTCATAGCGCATGGGCCACCTGCAGGGTGGACATCTGTCAGCACGCTGGGCCAGGGCTCAGGACAGTTCACCAGCCCAGAAACCAGCCAGGAGAAGAGGCTATAGATGTGTAAAGATGGGGGGTGCTGGGGGAGTGTGTGGGCATGTGCGTGCACGTACGTCCCCAAGCAAGTCCCTCCCCTGGTGCCCTACCTGTAGTCCAGGGGCTTCTCATACTTGTCAGAGGGCTTGAGGCCTTCATAAACCTGAGGGTACAGGCGGGAGATTGGGGGGAAGTCTGTCAAGTCCTGGCCCCACTCTGGCCTGAAGACCTCCCTCAGCTCCCTCTGGGCCCAGCCCCCAGGCCCTTTACTGACCCCCCCTCAGTCTGACCCCAGGTGCTCCAGACCTGGGTGAAGACCGCGTTCTTGCAGGCAGGGTCCCGGGAGGGGCAGGCCCGGTGCTCCATGGCAAGACGCCGGTTGATGTACAGACGTGGCATGAAGCTGGGCTTGCTGCTCTCCGAGTCTCGCAGGCACTGGGCCACCAAGCTGGGCCGCTGGCGTGACAGCAGCAGGAACTGCTTCACTTGCTGATGAGGAAGGAGGCCAGGGCAGGACAAGGGGGCAGTCAGCCTCTGTCCAGGTCCGGGGACCGTCCTCTATGTCTCGACCCAGTTCCATGGTTCCAGTCTAAGCCTTGCCATCCGTCTCTGCCTCTAGTCCCTCCCTCAGACCAGCCACCAGGGGGAGCTTTCTAAAACAAAACCCCAACATTGTCATTCCCTTACATAAAACCTTAACATTTCCAGTGGCTCTGGTGACCTGGGACAAAGTCTCCGTTTCACAACCTGGCCCACGGGACCCTCTGCTACTGGCCTTGCTTCCTGCCCACGCCCTTCCAGCTTCATCCCTGTGTCCTGCTTGCACCTATCTGTACGCTTCCCTCTAGACTAGTCATCTTGAGCTGCTGGTGACTCCCAGCGTGCATCATGCATGCCACCTGCCCTCTCCCTGCTGTCACGTCTCCTCCCCAAGCACTTGTGTATTCCACACATTCACCTGGGGGATGGCTCCCAAAACACTTAAATTTTTACCATCTGTGTCTGGCCTTTTCCCTGTGTAGCTAAAGCCCAGCAAAGGTCGTCCTAGGGTTTGGGAACTCGCTCTCTGCTGCAGAGCGAATGAGTACATGAAGGGAAGGGGGAGCCCACTGTCAAGGCCAGTACTGGCTGGGTCAGGCTCACCTTAATCTCATTGAAGGTGCCCAGTGTGTGGTCCCAGGCAGGTACCAGGTGGTGCAGGACACTGTCCAGGATCTTTATGAATCTGGGGGGTGGTGGGTAAAGATAACTGCAGCTGAAGAGTCAGGCGTGAATGTGAGCTGCAGTCCCCCTCCCCAACGTACAGGAACATGGAGGAGGCAGGGCCCAGGGGTGGCTCTGACCCTTGAAGTGGAACAGCTTATAGTGTAAGACTATGGGGTCTATCTCCACCCAGACGCCCACGGCTCAGGGTGAGGGGAGGGGAGGGCCTGGCAGGCCCACGGCCACAGGCACCTCTGCAGGAGAACAGCTCTGCGGTATAGTACTTCTGGGTCCGTGCCTTCCAGGCGTGGATATCGCACCAGATTGGCTGGCTGGAACAGGTCTGCGTTCAGCCCTAGATCCCGCTGTCTAGAAGACTTGATCTTGACCCCTCGAAGACGCACGTCAATTCCATCATCTGAGGGAAGGGGTCAAACTGAGGTGATTTACTACACCTGCTGTGTCCTTTGTCTCCAGACCTATTGATGGCTCCTTACTGCTCAGCCTTTTGTCACACTTAGCCCCTAGAATCTTGGGACTTCTGGGATTCCCTTCTACTCACCCAATTGTGATTTATATGGTTTTTGCTGGCTCTGCCCACCACCGAAGGTCTCCACTCAGCTCCTCTCCCAGATGGGCCCAAGCACTGCTATGGTTTTTAAGGCACCTCCCACCCATCCCAGGACCCCAAATCTCAAGTCCTGGAGTTAGCTCAGCTACCACTTTCACCTCAGTCTCCAAGCCCATCCTCCTCTCTACACCCACTGCCAGCTTGCCCCATGTACACACTGGAGCCTCTTTTCCCTCCCTATAGCTGCAAGCCCCACCTCGGCACTCAACGATGCGGATTTCGATGATTGGGAGGTGAACGGTCATGTCCTCCAGGACACAAACATCTCCAATCAGGGTCCTGAAGAGATGGGTGTGAGGCACTGTTGGAGAATGAATCATGTCCCGCACAAAAGACATGTTCAGGCCTTAATCTGCATTCCTGTGGGTTTGAACCCATTTGTAAATAGAACTTCTGAAGATGCTATTAGTTAAGGTGAAGTTCTTATAAGCATAGGAAATTGGGTGGGAGTAGAAGCCATAAGTCAGCAGAAATCAGAAAAGCAGACACAAGGTGAGAGAGACCTCCACATGACAGAGGAACCCCAAGGATTGTGGCAAGCCAGTACCAGAACGCTACAAATTCTGGGAGAAAGCACTGTCTGTTGAGACTTCGATTTGGGACTTCTAGGCTCTTAAACAGTGAAACAATAAATTCCTCTTGTTTAAAACAATCAATCAGTGGTTTTTGTCATAGCAGACCTGGCAAACTAAGACACCCTCCCCTCCAGTTCACCAGGGATTGCTAGGGTATTCCCACCTTATGCTTTCAAGCTGGGCCCCACTGCTGGGATCCTCCCCCCCCAACCCCTGTCCCGGACACTTCAGGCCAGCTCGCTCACTCGTCAATGCTCACGTCACTCAGCTTCTTCAGGTTGTCTCCTTCGCCTCCATAGACCACCACCCGCTTAGGCATAAAGTTGTCATCTGTGGTATCGACTGTGAGTAGCAGCTTCCTAGGGAATCAGAATGGGCACGTGGGTCTCTGTGTACTCATGGGCATGTAGCTCCTCCGTCTGCCCTGCCCCAGAGCCCACTCACTTGACAATGGTTCCTTTCTTCATGGTAAGCCGTACCCAGTGCTGGCACTGGGACCCATCACTCTCCCAGTAAGTGTCTGCATTGCCGTCCGTCAGGCAGGACACATTGAATTCCTCCTGAAGAGGGGAAGAAAGGTGCATCAGGTTACCATCACTCCCTGCACTGGAGGTGTGCTTTGGCTAGGGAGCACAAAATAGAAAGTGGCTTGGATCAACAGGACAAATGACATGGCCCGGAGTGGGAGAGTGACTAGAGGAGTCCCTATAGGACTTCTAAGATGAGGGGCTGGACGAGGTCTGGTACATTGAGGGTTGGGTTTGGCCTGGCTAGAGGTGGGGATTCTGGATCTACCCTTGAGGGATCCTGCCTGGGGTAGGGGGAGTCCCAGAACCCACCGTGTAGGAGGAAACGTCTATGCTCTCCACATACTGCTTGACGCTACCCAGGTTCTCATCCTCCTTGCCCAAGTGGTCGTACAAGAAGTGGATCAGGTCTTCGTCGCACTCGTAGGTCCATGTCGGGGGCACATAGCTAAGCAACCCCAAGTCCCTAATTAGGTCAGGCCCCGACAGGAGCCTCCTCCTCCTCCCTATTCCGGTCCCAGCCTACTCACAGCAACCTTTGAATAGCTTCCGTGTACGCTTCCGCCGGCTGAGGCCTCGAGCCGAGGCGATGCGAGTATGTCAGGTCCACCACCTGCTCCCATCTGTGGTCACGGGGGTGGGGTGAGGAGGTAAGATGAGAAAGGATCAGCGAGCAAGACAACCCCTCCAGGCCCTGAAGCCTTCCCCAGAGCACCAACTTGCTCCAGACCAGGGTTCCAGCCCGCTTCTCGTTCCGCCCCTTCCGGCTCTTAACCCTGCCTCCCCTCCAATATCTCAACCCAAGGCTGGTGCCAGACTGTTGCCTGCGCTTCTCAGCCTAGCAGCGAGCCTCGCCCCTTCAGGTGCAGGACCTGAGCACTGGCCGGTAGTCCACGCCGAAGAGCTGCTGCTGCCGCTGGAGGTGGTCGGGGGTGTCGATGGGCACCAGGCGGGCCCCGCCCTCGGCCGGGCGGCACACCAGCAGCCAGCCTTCGTCCAACCCGCAGTCGCCTAGGTGCTCGGCCAGCTGCTCCTGCCGGGACGCACCAGATGGGGACAGCCATCAGGGAGCTGCCCAGCGGCCCGCCCTGCCCAGCCCAGGGCAAAGGGCACTGAACGCAGCAGTGCCAGCTCAGTATGAGAGGGAACAATCGGGGGCTTCCCTGGCCTAGGAATCTTTTGCAGGGCCCCAAGCAAGGCAGGCCGCACCTTGGTCAGCTTCACCCAGAGCCCGTGGCCGTTGCACAGCTCCTCGCCCGTGGTGCGCACACAGGCACCGCGTCGGAGTTCGATGCTGTCGCGGGCGGCGCGGAGGGGCCCAGATCCGGTACCCGGCGCTGGACCTGCGGCACCCACACGCAGCCCCAGGCCCTCCGCCTCCCACACCGGCAGCAGCACGCGTGACGGTCCCGCCGGGTCCTTATAAAGCTTGTAGAGCACCTCGCGCGGCACGAAAGCCAGCGCCGCCGGCAGCGGACTCCCGGTGCGGAGGTTCCGCGCTGCCTCTACCAGGAAGCGCACGCGACCCAGCAGCTGCCTCGGGGACTCCAGCGCCGCGCCTGGGCCAGCCATGGCTAAAGGGCGAGCGGAGCTCAGAGGCAAAGCGACCCCGAGAGCGGCGGCAGCAACAGCTCACCAAGCTTCCCACCACGCCTTGCCCCGCCTCCGGCCAGCCTTCGCCGTATGTTTTGGACTAAGCACTCACACCATTATTGCCCCGTTTACTCTGAGCTCAGCCATAATACCCCGTTCCCTTCACCCGGCCAATCAGACCCAGGTTTCGTCGTTTCTACCTGATCAATCCCCCTTTTCTACCCTCACTGCTTCCCATTGTTCTCTGTAACCTGGATTATTGCAATAGCCGTTTTTCTGGTCCTTCAGTCTATTGTTTTAACTTCCCAGGCCACCACGACACCCCGCATTCCAACCAGTCATACTACCACCAGAGATATATTTTAAAAGATCAGACCACTAGACTTCTTCTGTTGGGCATCCCTGGCTCCTCATCCTGGGGGCCGTGTGACCAAAATGTTTGGGAGAATCATCCCTAGCCCTGCCACTTGAGTCATTCTGGTTTGGTCCTGTTGTTTCTTCTAATTCCAAGACACTAAAGACCATTATGCAGTTTCTGCTGGTAATGCTGAATCAGATGAGAGGAGAGGCCACAGTGGTGGGAAGGGAAGGGGCAAAGACAGATGAACAAGAGCTACTGTGAAGTATAATCACGGAGGAAACGGAAATTGTTTTGACGTAGTTTTCAATTAACTGAAGTTATCAAGAAAGAAATCATAAATGATCCCATGCAATTTTGACAGTTTTCCATACTCTCCCTTCCAAGCTATTTGCGGTACCGGACTGCCACAGGAGAATGTGAACGCGCAGTGCACTGCTTGGCCTGAACACTGTGGACACCTCCAGCCTCTACCCGGTTCCCATAGCAGCCATTTGCTCTTTTGGGTCTTCTCTTTACACCTACTGTTCTCTGCTAGGAACTCTGCCCCCCTCCCCCCTGCCGCTTGCCTTTCCCC
>PVKY010004591.1:0-18976 GCA_004027775.1 Bradypus variegatus
CCCTGAGGAGCTGGGGGAAAATGCGGAAATGTTGGACTTCCTCACCTGGATTGTTGCTGAAGTTCTCCCAACATTGAGGACTGATGGATTGGTATGCTGAGCCCTCTATCTTGGGGCCTGCCCTTATGAAGCTCCTTACTGCAAAGGAGAGGTTAAACCTGCTCATAATTGTGCCTAAGAGTCTTCCCCTGAGTACCTCTTTATTGCTCAGATGTGGCTCTCTCTCTCTCTCTAACTAAGCCACCTAAGCAGGTGAACTCACTGCCCTCCCCCCTACATGGGACCTGACTCCCAGGGGTGTAAATCTCCCTGGCAACGCAGGATATGACTCCAGGGGATGAATGTGGGCCCAGCATCGTGGGATTGAGAATATCTTCTTGACCAGAAGGGGGATGCCAAAATGAAACGAAATAAAGTTTCAGTGGCTGAGAGATTCCAAATGGAGTCGAGAAGTCACTCTGGTGGACATTTTTATGCACTATATAGATAACACTTTTTAGGTTTTAATGTATTGAAATAGCTGGAAGTAAATACCTGAAACTATCAAACTCCAACCCAGTAGCCTTGACTCTTGAAACACTTTTATAACAGTGTAGCTTACAGGGGTGACAGTGTGATTGTGAAAGCCTTGTGGATCACACTCTCTTTATCCAGTGTATGGATGGATGAGTAGAAAAATGGGGACAAAAATGAAATGAAAAATGGGGGAGGGGTGATTTGGGTGTTCTTTTTTACTTTTATTTTTTAATTCTTATTTTTACTTTTTCTGGTATAAGGAAAATGTTAAAAAAATAGATTGCAGTGATGAATGCACAATTATATGATGGTACTGTGAACAGTTGATTGTATACCACTAGTGATTACCTGGTATGTGAATATATCGCAATAAAACTGAATTTAAAAAATAGTTGATCTGAGCACATTCCTGATTATCCAAGAGAGGCACCCACAAAGACATGGCAGCTTTCTCCTTTTTTCCTCCTTCTCAGTTTAATATTTACTTACTTACATGTCCACTCCCATGTTAATGCACCCTTGGTTCTATACAAGCACAGTCTCCAGAGGATTACGCGTTCCTGCTAACCGTTTCAGTTAATGACTGAATTGTGTGGTATGATAACTGGAGAATGTTGATTAACTGATGATGGGCAGGGTCAGAAAGATCAGAGGAACCACTCCACAAGCAAGGGTCAAACTAGGGAGAGTGCAAGTTGCAGAAGAAAATCCAGAGCCATTTAGTGGCCACATGGATTGTAGCTCAAGCAGTGATTCTAAATAAATTACTACTACCACCCAGAGACCAGCCCAGGGATAATTTTAGGGTGAGTGCAGCAGTTAGATAAGTTAGATAATCTCACATTGCTCACTTCAAGTATCCACTCAACATTCAACAACATTTAGTTAGTATCTATGTGTGGGATCCATCCTTAAACAGAACAAAAATCCTTGCCCTGGTGAATTTTACAGTCCAGTGGAAAAGAGTTGCACTTGGGTATTATCTGTCAGTCCTTGTGGCAGTTATGGATCTTTTCTGTGTGTCAACTCTTGAAAGTCATTATCTTGTTTGTCCCCGTTATTTGCATCTGTGGACCTAAAATGAGTTTTTATTTTTTTCAGCCCCCTAGGTCTTTGGAGTAGCAGGGTCTCTTCATTTCTGGATCCCAGGTCCAACCCAAGCATCTCCCATAAATACATGTGCTGATTAAATATGGCACTTCCCACCTTTCCTCAGTCTGTGTCTTTTTAGGCTCTAGCCATTGGGGATTTCTGACTACCAAGAGTAACTTCCAGGATGTAGGCTGGGAAAAATATGAGATTGTCCAGTTTAACCTACTGACTCTCCAAGTAAGGAGACGGAGACCCAGAAAAGCAAAATGATTATCCAGTGCCCCACAGCAGGGAGCCCTTGCTCCCAGCTTTATGTTTTCCACTGTATCAGAAATGACACACTCTGTGGAGTCTAACAGAGTCATCAGGGTCAAAGGTAGCTATGGCACAGGTACAACAGGATGCCTGAGCAGAGAATGAGACTCAGGAGTTCCGAGCATCTGGTCAGACCTGGAATCCACCACAGCCTAGGAGTCTGAGTACTTTGGTATCAATTCCTCTCTGTCACCCCAAAAAAGGAACGGGACTTGGGCGTCCTGAAAACTACTGTGGCTAGAGGCCAGACTAGAATTTTTAAAATCTGTATTCCATAAACTAACCCATTCACATGTTTTTATGATCGTTTTCTCAGTTTACTAGGATAAGCCTCTTTCAAAAGAGTCTAATGCCACAGCTGGGCTGGACTATGCTAAGAGGAAAGAGAATTTTTCTAGATCTCATTCAGTATTGGGAGCAGAAATAAACAGCTGCCTGAGCCAACAGAGCTGGTAAACAGGGGACAGAGAGAGCTAAAACCATGGGGAGCTAGGGTTCCCTCAAAGAACTCCAACAAACTAAAAATCTTAATAGGAAACTGCATGATCCAAGACACCCACATATAATTCATTAGCTTCTAACAGTCCTTACCAGCTAATTAACAAGCAGTTAAGCAGGAGTATAGGTATGATGTAAGAAGACAAATTGTTCTCGTACCAGTTTTGTGACTTGGGGTAAATTCCTTAAGTTTCTGAGCCTTGGTCTCTCCATCCACAAAATGGAGATAATAAAACCTGCCTGCCAGAGCGACCTCTCGACTCCATTTGAAATCTCTCAGCCACTGAAAGTATTTTGTCTCATTTTGCATCCCCCTTTTGGTCAGGAGGATGTTTCAATCCCATGATGCCGGGTCCGGATTCATCTCTGAGAGTCATATCCAGGCAGAGACATTTTAAAGAGAGTTCAGCGATGCTTAGAGAGAAAATGCCCAGAGAAATTTTGGAGACAACTGTTGAAACAAGACATTTGGAGATGCTAAGCTAAGAAATGAAGCCCACAATTTGCCCCAGAGAAGCTAAGAGAGGACCTCCAGGTGCTTAGAGAGAAATGTCCTGGGACAACAAGCAAGGAAGCACAGAAGCTTAAAGCAAAGCAACCCGAGAGCAAAGGAACAGAAGATGCCAGCCATATGACTTCCCAGCTGACAGAGGTGTTCTGGACACCACTGACCTTTCCTCAGTGAATGTATCCTCTTGTTGATGCCTTAGTTTGGAAACATTTGTGGCCTTAGAACTATAAATCTGTGAACTAATAAACCCCATTTATAAAAGCCAAAAAAAAAAAAAAACCTGCCTGATCCACTAGAAATTGTGAAAATCAAAGGACATGTGAGGAACACTTTTTATAAGCTGTAAAGCATTCTAAAAATTTAATTATATTCTCAATTAACATTCAACTTGAAGAATTTCCTAATTAAACTCAGTCTTAACAAAATGAACTTGAAACACTGCTTTGGGGGTTACATATGACCAAAGTCAATATTTTAAATTTCAAGGAAACAAAACAAATTCCTGCAGGTATAGTCATGTGAATGAAAACACTTTTCTCTTTCTCTCTCTCTTTCTCTCTCTCTCTTCTCCCCCTTTTCTTTCTCTTTCCTTCCTTCCTTCCTTCCTTCCTTCTTTTGTCCTCCTTCCCTCTCTTCCTTCCTTCCTTTCAATACAAGATGCAATTATTTCCCTTATTACAGGGAAAGGAAAAAAAATGAGCCACTGGGGCAAGTTGTTTTACACACTTTATGTAGCAGATAGGATACTGCTTACTCAATCGCTGCGTGCTAGAGCAGACGGTGAATCTGTATTCTGCTCAGTATTAGCTGCCTGTCACTTTTGACAGTAGGGAAACTCTTGTTCCTTCTGAAGATAAAGTTTTATTTTCCATCATGGAAATGCTTATTACTTGGACCCAAATTTCATGAAGACCTTCTTTCCTCAGATAAGCAAAATTTTGACACTTTCAGTAGCTCTGATCCCAAACAGATTAATTCTACAAATGTGGCTGCCCAAACAAGTTTACTGATGGGCAGACATTTATTAAGGTGCACGTGACTGAAGGATACCTTTATAATGCAATATTTCATAAATCCACATCTGCCAACCTCCAGGGCATAATTAACTTTATTTTCTTTTTAAAATTGCACCCTGTGTAACACTGCCTTTAGAGTATTAGTAGAAATGAGTACATTATAACAAATAAAATAATGCAGAACAACAACTAATAGCTTAAATAATAAATATTAGAACCCTTAAAATAGTCTTATTGCTGAGCCACTGGGGAAGAATAAATTCCTTTAACTGCTAGCACTGGTGATACATTAGAAAGAAGAGACTTTTCCTAAGCAATGCAAGAGAAGCAGGAGTTGATGGAGGGAAGGACTGGAAGAGGATAATAGCAAGTTCATTATTTCCCCAGTGGGGCCCACAAAAGATCTTCAAGTTACAGTAATAGGACAGTACTGTTGAGATGACAGGGTAAAATTTCTTGAGATGCATAGTCCAACTTTAAATCATTAACTAAAGCCTTCCTTCTTTAACTTTCCTACTAGACTTACCTGATGTCATCTCCTCATTTTCCCAAATAGGAAAGCATCTACATTATTTTCCTACTTAAATAGAACTTATCTATTCTATATATACAAGACACAACACCTAACAAAAATATATAAAGTGCACATATATCTACAAATGTACACACACACACACAAGTGCACACATACACTCACACATGTCTCTCTATGAACTTACAGGCCCTTCTGCAGATCTGACAACACAGGAAACAATCTACTGGTCAAAGTACAAAAGCCAGTCTACTAGGTTTCCTTAAAATAAGGAATTTTTCTTCAAAACTCTACAAAGTTTTGCATCGCTATCAAAATATTTTTGGAAATTCTGTAATGTTTCTCCCTTTCCCTTGGCTTCTTATTTCTGGCAAGGACTAAACCCCAAAATATCTTTCTGCTGGGATACTGAAATAACTGTCCCAAAGCAGCTGCCAGAGATACAGCTATTCAGAGATTTGGGACAGTTTTCCAAGGAAGGCCACTTGCCATTTTAAATATTTCAGTCAAAAGCCTAACTTTCTGAGATGTTCAGAGAACAGGTGTGCTTGTGTTTTTAATCTTCCAGGATTCTGTAACTGTCTTTCATGATTCTGTCGGCTGTTTCACTTCCGTTTCTTCCCTCCTTTTGACTTTGCCCCACCCCTACTCTGGGTTTTATTTTAGATGTAAAGAAAAAAAATCAACCAGCCACTTCCCCGACCCCCTGTGCTCTAAAGTTGAATTTCTCCTCTCTGACTTTTCAAAGGCTCCGTTACTGTAACGGTGCCACAGAAATCAGTTCTTTTCTATCCAGGACCCCCTGCTTCAGGTTTAGAACCAGCTAGTTGGTGCTTCTGGTAGTTAAAGAGAGGAAGAAAAAGGTCTCTAACCCAAGCACAGCCGCTTGACTGGCCCAGGCTGAGGGGCTTCCGGCAGACAAACATGCTTGAGACTCTTGGTGCAGCACACAGGGACCTTTTCTGTGCTCACGCCCAGGCTGCTCACCTTTGGATCAGTGATTCTCAATCCTGGTTGCATCTCAGAACCGCATGGACACTGTTAAGTCCGATTGAACTGAATCTCTGGGCCTGGGTGTCACTTTTTGTTAACAGCGCCCCAGACCATTCTATCCTGCAACAGGGTTGAGAACTACTAATTTAGATCCCGCTCATGGAAGTTATCTGACCCCTTGCTTCCAGATTTACCCCAGCAGATTCCTCTGTCTGTTCTCACCAAATATTTCTGGGAGCCAAGAGATAACATCAGGAGTCCTAGGGAATGTAGTTCAGTTTTAGAAGGCCAGACAGTTGAAAAGAGGTGGTGCGGAGGGATGCAGGAGGCCGGCGTTTGTGGTCCCCCCTGCCCCCCGACGTGGACAGCACGCAGCTGGTGCACGTGGCTGCCGCCTTGCACGATTTGGAGGATAAGAGACTTTAAGCACATGATGTTCATTCTTTCTTTCATTCAGCCAAACCTCTGAGAATGAGCTGCTAGGATGGGAAAGAAGAAAAAAGTAAGTACTGTAGGAAACTGGAGACTCAGGGGAGAACATAATCCCAGCCAGCAAAGGGCAATTTAAAAATTAAGCAAAATCGATTCGGAAAGGGTTGGAATGCAATAATAAATATGATTTTACATGCAGATCGTAGCTTGAGAAACACACAGCTGCTGCGATGACACAGTCCATTCCTGCTTCTACGAGGGCCAGAGACGGTGCTGGTCAGAGAAAAGTGGCTCCCAAAGCCCCAAACCACCGCGGCTGCAGACCCTCCAGTTGCTCATCGCACACTTGGGAAAGAACAAGGAGGCCTCCTTGGGGCCCAGAGCTTCCAATGAACCCCTGGGGATCCTAGACACCCCCTTGTTGCTTAGGCAACTGGTGGACACCTTCCAGCATGCCTAGGCCGAAGACTGCTGGGAGAAGGGACAGCCCCTGCTGCTTCGCATTTGCTCGGAGCCTCTTGGCTGTTTGCCTGCCTTCCTCTGGCGCGTTTACTGCTGCTGTTGTGCTCTTGGCTTAGTCTACCCAGAGAAGGTCTCCCTGCCTCCACCCACCTTTCTTTCTCTCCCCAGCTGTCTCAGAGTTTATGTGGGTAAGCATGTTCTTGCAGCTTATTAAAGAGACTTTCAAAGTCATGCCTTCCCTGCAGCCTTTGGAGGCCATCGTGTCCAGGCAGCATGGAGGAGGGCCTGGGAGGGAGGGTGTGAGCATTTTGCATACTCTGAATAGACTTGCTAGATGGCTTTGGGTTTCCCCTGGCACAGTTCTCTGAATTGGGAGCATCCAAAAATCAGGACCTTGCCCTCAGAAACAACTGTGGAAAGTTTCGGCAACAGGATCAATGCAGATGTGTGATGTGGGAGAGCTGCAGCCCTGCAGAGTCCAAGGAACAAGGCTTGTTCATTTTCCTTTGCAATTAAAAACCTCCTCATTCACGCAACCTTGGGGGGGTTCCAACTCAGTGAAGTTCCATTACCTGGAATGTGGGGTATGTTTCTTCTCCTTTTTTTCCCCAAAAGTTCAAGCAAAGACAGAGTGGGAGTGAACAAGCTCTCAGATGATGAAACGTTAGGACTGAGCGTGCCATACCCACTGCCAGCCAGCACGCGTCAGCCTGTGCTAGGCCCCTCCGCTCCTTGCCCAGCCCCAGCCATCTAACCCAACGCCTCTGGGGGTCACAAGTTTCAGCATAATATTGGAAATCTGTGCATCTCCCAACTCTATGAATGGTTTGTTGTTGTTGTTGCTGTTGTTTTTAATGAAATGAATCCATGCAACCTACCGCATTTGCATGCTAATACAATAGACCAGGACATGGGTGAATGTGGTATCTCTTTAAAACTTGTCAGCATGCTCACATACCAAGGTAGGGGAGTAGGAATGCCCAGAGGCAGTTCCTCCCACAAGAGGAGCCTGGCAGGGAACATCCTACCAGGAGATAAACACAGGGGTTTCTTGCATTTTCATTTTTAGAAACCAGAAAAACACGTCATGTAAAAAGGGCTCCAGTTCTAACCATCCTGTTCAGGCCTGGCCCCAGGCAAAACTAGGAAGCAGCCCGAAGGCAAGGCCAGGCTTCCAGCCCTGTCTGCCCCTGTGAAAGTCAAGGACTCAGCCAGAGGCATCCTCCTCCCCAGCCCAGAGAAGCTCAGGAAGCAGCTCAGGAGCACATGCATCCAGAAATCTCTGTGTACCAGACAGAAGAACAGAAAAACCAGAAAAGTATGTCAAGGAGTCAATATAATAATCATCATATAATAATAACAAAAATAATAATGGCTACGAGGATTCTTGAACTAGCTCTGCTACTTATAAGCTTAGTGACCTTGGGCAACTCGTTTAACCTCTTTCTTTCTTCGACTGTAAAAGTGGCAGTTACCTACCCTCCCTTTGTCCCAGGGTTGTCATAAGAACCAGATAAGATCATGGGAAAGCTTTTTGGTAAATTCTAAAGTTGATTTGCAACCTATAGACTATTCATTCTTATTAAAACTACTTAACACCAAATAGATATTCAAAAACAGATACCACACCTAATTATACCTACAAGACAATATGCTCATTCACTAGATGGCAAATGTGCAGGATGTATTGGAACACATTTGTCATCTTGTATTTTTCTTATAACATTCCAAACTGTTATTGGGGATATATGAATAGCCTCATTGCATAAAACCAGTCATTATTCATGGCATTTGTTAAAGTGGGCTTCTACCTAGCAATGTGGTATTGTTTTGAGGGTCTCTAAGGGGTGCTCTGCACAACTCTGAGTGGGTGGTACAAGTCTTTAGCTAGACCACATAAAAATTTTATCTCTTCTCACCGAATGTAGCTATCTCTGTGATTTGTGAGTAGGCTGCTCAATGAGTTCGGAAAAACATTTCCCTCCAGCTCCAGCTGGCAAGGTGTCAAGATTAAAAAACACACTTCCTGATTCTCCTTGTTGCCCCAATTGGGATGGATGACCCTAATTCTCACCACCCCATTTCCTTAAGCCATTAGCAGTGATTGAATCTCTGCCCATCCCAATGTGCCTCACAGTTGATTGTAATGCACAGCAGTACCCCTAATAGAGAGAACAATGTTGTGAAATTTCAAATTTACTCTTAATTCCATTTTTGACAGACCAAATTGAAGCTATGGGTTATACTTTGCAATGGCCACTTAACACTAGGTGGAAATACAGGCATTCTCCAGTTTGCAAAAGTTTCTTTCCCCCATTAGCCCCAGAGCAGACAGAGGTGTCTCCATTCCCATCTTGATGGCTTTCAGTCCACAGAAAGGGTTTATCTTGACTGGGAGGCAGTGTAGACAGAAGCCAGCATCCCTGAGGAAATGGGGATCTAAGAGGAGAGACATGATGAGATAGCCAAATATCCTCTTATTGTGCATTAATGAGCACACATTCACTACACGTCTGTTAAGTATGACTGAATTCAGAAAGGAAGGAGTTTCATAAAACACAAGAACATTACAAGCAATATCACTTATTCTGGAGCAACCAGGCATCATTTATTTTGTGACTAGCTTTAAGAGAAGAGATATCAGCAACATCACTGTTAATTATTAATCTCTTCCATCCTCACCATGAATCTTTGAAGTACTATGATCCCTGTTTTATAGATGAGGTAGTTGGAGCCTTAGAAAAGTTGAGTCATCTGCCCAATAATTCACAGGTATTTAGTTGTAGAGCAAAAATTCCAATACAGATTTATCTAATTTCCAAGCCCTTGCTCTAAATATTACACTCTGCTGTCTTCCATTGTCCAGAGGGGACAGTCAGGGAACCCTCCAAGAAGATGAGGCTTGAACTGGCTCTTGAAGGCAGCATATGATTTGGATTGCTCTGAATTGAGGGGGAAGTTGTCAAGTTTGTATCCCCAGGGACAAAAACATTGCCTAGTATAGGTCAAAGCTCATACCTACTTATGGATGGATGGATGGATGGATGGATGGATGGATGGATGGATGGATGGATGGATTAGTGAGAAATGGAATAAATAAAGGCACAGAGATGAGTATATGCATGGAGAACGAGGACTGGGATAATGAGAAAGTGGGAAGAGAAAGAACTGCAAGGATACCAGATTGGAGCAGATCTTCATCATGGCAATGAGCAGGAGCTGATGGACCCATTTGTTGGAAGTCTTAAAATTCTAGAGTGATGAGTTTTGATTTAGGGCTATGAATTGTTGCAGAATTGATTCTGTAAAGAGGGTCCTGGAAAGGTGAAAGCCACAATTTAGAAGGATTAATCTGGCTTTGGTGTTTGGAGAGGGCTAGAGGTGGAAGGGGCTAGAGAGACAGATGACTACATCAGTCCAAGTGAGAGAACTGGGGAACATGGTAGGGAGAACAAGGGGGCCTCTGGAAGGTGAGCTAGGGTAATACTCAAGCATAGGCATGGGTCTTAGTTAATAGACAAGAGTTGGTTCCCATGATGACTGAATCATTCACAGCACATAAGGGACAAATGGGAGACACAAGCTGCCTTCATTACAAGAGCACTCGGATATAGAGATATTTTGAAAATAATCAGCTCAGCTTCACTGCACAAATAATTACTTTAAAAAATCTCGGGTCACCAAGGCAAGGAAATTGACAACTACTGGTCTGAGCAAGTGTTTCCACATGGTTTTAATGATCTTCATTGTCATGAGACAAAAAGCCCTCAATTTATAGCAGTTCCTTTGTCAAACTTATGTGGATCTTCTTGCTAACAAGAGTGAGGATTCATAAGGAAGCCACTACTATAGAAACTTCTCCAGCCACATGGCAGACCTGCTGAGAACAAGAGCAGGGACTTCTTCTTTTGGGGCAGCCCCTCATCACAGTCAGCACTGGGAACACAGAAATGTGTGCTGTACAAATACATGCTGACTTTACTTTCAAGTAGCTGAAAGAGCTTTCTCCTTATGTCCTATCCAGAGTTGGCACTTAGCTGCTTCTAGTAAATGTTCAAATAGAAATGGGAGCTCCAAACATTTGCTACCCAAAATCAATATTCTGGTGAAACTTTGATCACATATACCTACAAGAGTTTTGCCCTTAAGAAATTTGGTAGTACCCTACGAACAGAAGAGGATTTGAAGGTGCAAATATATAGATGTCCATTCCATTATCCAATAAATATTGACTGTGTCTTCTATGTACCAGGCACTGCTCATGGCTGTAAAGAGATGTCAGTGACCAGCACAGATAACCTCTGCTTTCGTGGAGGTTACCTTCTAGATAATGAATATCATAAATAACTGAATAGTTGGTTGGAAAGTGGTAAGTGGTGAAAATAAAACAAATAGAATGCAGACTAGCATTTGATCAGACACCTGAAGGAGATAGTTGTTTGTGCTGCTTCTTAGTTACAATTCTTAAATTTGAAGTCTTTCTCAAAATATCAAACATAAGGTAAAAGCAAAGCACCAACTTATATCTGGTATAAGCAGAATTGAGGACTTATTCTCTTATCATGAAACACATCAGATATGACTTTTATACACTTGCATTTTAAAAACAAGAACAATTAGAAAACTTAATTTTCTGAGGCAGAATGTTAAAATACCATTCCCAAATCCTTTTTTTTTTTTTGTAACAAAGCTCCCCTTGCTAAAACTCGGGCCCTACTTGTCATTGTTGCTTTCTCTCAGGTACTACTCCTTCTCTGAAGACTAAAATAACAGCTGCTCTCTTATCAAGATTAAAAAGAGAAACCAGATTTTTGTAGGGGAAAATTAATGGCCAATGGCAAGTCTTAGCATTTTAGTATTTATTCAGTGTCATATGAATGAGTTATGAAAATTCCCTTTCCCAGGAAAACAATCAGCTGTCCCACCACTCACCCATCAAGCTTCATTTCCCACTTGATTCTGCATTTATGGCTTTTATGGGGAAAAACAGGCTAGAGATTATGAATTGGATAAATTTGATATCTGGCTTGCCAATGATAACAATTCAAGTTAATGTGCATATTGTTAAAATCGCAGTCTCTGATGGGATAGATTTAGGATGTTAAATTTAAGCCCCTTGGCAACCACAAAGAAAACAATGGAGAATAAGCAAACTCATAGAGATAGAAAGTAAAGTAAAGTTTACTAGGGGTTGGGGGAAGGGGCAGTGCGGAGTTGATGTAAAATGAGTATAGGATTTCTGTTTGGGGGGAAGAGAAACTTCTAGTAATGGATGGTGGTGAGGGTACTGCATCATTGTGAATGTGATTAATCCCACTAAATGGTATGCTTGGGATAGGAAAGTTTATGTTAAATGTGTTTCCATAATTTAAAAAAAAAGAAACTAAAGAGATAATGATAATTAAATGCAATACTTGATACTGGATGGGATCTAAGAATGGGGGAGAAAAGGCTCAAAAGGACATTAATGGGACATAAGAAAAACTTGGAATATAAAATGTAAGCTTTATATCAACATTAAATTTCTTGAACTTGATATCTGTACTTAAGGTGATTACATAAGTAAATATCCTTGTTTGTATAAAATATACATGGAAATATTGTGGTCAAGGATTATTATGTGTGTAACCTGCTCTCAAATGTTCAGAAGATGTTGGATTCTGAGGGGGGGGGGGGGGGGGGGAGGAAGAAAAAGAAAAAAAAGAAAAAGAAAGAGAAAAAGAAAAAGAAAAAGAAAAGAAAGGAAAGGAGAGAGTAAGAAAAAAAAATTCATGGAAACACACTACACAAACAGCAAACGCTAAATTAAACCATGGACCACAATTAATAGTACGATTATAAAAATGTGCTTTCATCAATTGTAACAAATGTTCCATACCAATGCAAGGTGTTAATAATAGGTTGGTATATCAGACATGTATTTTATGAATAATTGTTCTGTAAACCCACAATTTCCCTAATAAAGACAAATAAATTAAGCTTGAAAAAAAAGAAAGAAACAGCAAATGTAGGACAATGTCAAAAGTGATGGATCTGGGTAACTGGGGAAGTGGTGTTTGTTGGAGTTCTCTGAATGGGGTTTGAATTATTTTTGTAACTCTTCTGTAAATTTGAAATTATTTCAAAATAAAAAGTTAAAAAAATTGCAATCTCTGTTCCATATTCTAAACTATTATAAAATCATGCTTATTTCCAAGAGTTTCAGATTCCAAATGTCTTCCAAATCTAGAAAATATCTTACTTGGCAGCTAGACAGGAGTTTGATCTTTAACAGAACCAGTTTAGAGAACGTTCCCATGGGGTTTTCAAGATTCCTGAAATACAATGTGTCTGAGAAATTAGAAGGTCCAGAAAATGTTTCTGTTAACATGGATTATAACCAGGTTTGTGAGCAGTGTTCATGGCTAAGTGGCTCTGCTCAAAGATTCACCCCCAGCACACCACCACATGTTTACCTCCTGCCTGTAGTCTCTGGCTGCTCAGATATCTTCACCTTGCCCAATACAGCTAAGGCCTCCCCCAGGTCCCAGCTGCCAACCCAGGACCAGAGAATGGCGCTGAAACAGTTTTGAATACTCATGTGAAAGGAACACAACTTCTGCTTTTGGGCAATCTACCAACAGTTGCTCTATTTCCTTTTCTTCTATTAGAACCAGCCAGTGATCTTTCTTTTCTTTTTCTTTTTCTTTCTTTTTTTTACCAATGATGATAAACTAAACTACACCAAATATTTACATAATCTCCTCCACGCTCACCTGACACATCTGGTGATGTGTTGTGAGACCTTCAGAGGGGAAATAATAAAGAAGTTAAGTGATTGAAAAAAAAAGAGAGAGAGAAAAAAGTGTCTTTACAAAGAAAATGAAGCATGGTTTAATGGTGATTTGAACTGACAGGAAACATTTCCTGCTTCAAGCAAAAATAGTGACTACAGAGCACTTTAGGTATTGAGATATTAGGTTAATGTTGAAGATTCCTGTTTATTTCCCCCATCTTTTGCCAATTCCAAGGCTTGGTCTACAACCAATATATCCTCTTAAAGCACAGCAAGAATATGAATACTTGCTCCAGGCTCAAATTATAAATTTTACCTTTGACCCATCCATTCTCGAGGCTCCATTCATGTCTTTCAACATCCACTTACCACACCATATCTCACTAAACCATGGTCCATACCCCTTAATCTTACCAATGAATTAACTTCAACAATATGAAGTGATCTGCCCAAAACCCACATGCCAGTGTCAGCACTACAACTACAACTCAGGTCTCCTGACTCTCAGGCCAGTGTTCTTATGCCCAAGGTTACACAAGTAATTAACAGAAGATGAAATGATTTTCCCTGCTTTCCAGCTTCCAACAACACCACTTCCCCACCTTCTTCCACCTCCCTCAACACACTTAGCCTGCAACTCACACATGGTAATGCCTTGCAGCTGTATCACGCATGCCTCTACTTCCAGTATCTGTCCTTTTTCATCCGGTGCAGGGCTGCCTGTAGTGGATGCAGGGGTGATATTCAAAATATTTAACAACTGGTATAGTCTAGGTAGTGACCAACTGGAAGGGGCACTGGCTTACTGCTAGATCAAAGCCCTTGCGGGTATAGGGGGAGGTCAGAGGAATCCCAGGGCAGCCCTGCTTGGGGGCAGCTTCTGGTGGGAAACTTGGGCAGGATGCAATCTTCTGCAATTTGTGTATCCTGTGTACAATGCTTCTGATTTATTATCCATTTAACAAGTATCGATTAAGAACCTAAAACTTGCAGTAACTTGCAGGGAAAACAAAGGTAATCAGACATGTCCCCATGACTTACATTATATCCTGGTAGAACAGATAAGAAACAAGCAGCAAGAGCTACAATAGAAAACGGAAAGTTATTTGTGTTTGAAGACAGGTCCAGGAAAACAGGCATGGCAGCTGAAAATGATGGAAGGATCCTATCTGGTGGTGGATCAAAAGAGGCTTCCTGGAGGGAGCATTTGAACAGGTAGGAAGGGGTAGGGTGGTGTTCTAGTTTGCTAATGCTGCCAGAATGCAAAACACCAGAGATGGATTGGCTTTTATAAAGGGTTTATTTGGTTACACAGTTACAGTATTAAGGACATAAAGTATCCAAGGTAACACATCAACAACTGGGTACCTTCACTGGAGGGTGGCCAATGGTGTCCAGAAAACCTCTGTTAGCTGGGAAGGCACGTGGCTGGCATCTGCTCCAAAGTTCTGGTTTCAAAATGGCTTTCTCCCAGGATGTTCCTCTCTAGGCTGCAGTTCCTCAAAAATGTCACTCTTAGTTACACTTGGGGTATTTATCCTCTCTTAGCTTCTCCAGAGCAAAAGTCTGCTTTCAACAGCCGTCTTCAAACTGTCTCTCATCTGCAGCTCCTGTGCTTTCTTCAAAGTGTCCCTCTTGTCTGTAGCTCCTCTGCAAAACATCACTCACAGCTGCACTGAGTTCCCTCTGCCTGTCAGCTAATTTATATGGCTCCACTGATCAAGGCCCACCCTAAACGGGTGGGGCCACGCCTCCATGGAAATTGTCTCATCAGAGTTATCACCTACAGTTGGGTGGGGCTCATCTCCAAAGAAACACTCCAAAGAAATCTAATCAAAACTAATAATGTCTGCCCACACAAGGTTACATCAAAGATAATGGCGTTTGGGGGACATAATACATTCAAAACAGCACAGGTGGATAAAGGCAACAGCCGTGCTGCTTGGCTGGAATAAATGGTGCCTGAGGTCACTGGTGGGGCAGGCACAGGGGGTCAGCATGATTAGGTGTGGCAGATCAGGAAAAGGAGGACTCAGCAAGGATATGTGCTCCCCAGCCAATGCTCCCCAGGACCTCTCTCGTTCTAAGGCAGGCCATGCGCCCTGCACTCTGTTTCCTAATCACAGCATAGAACAAGCAAGCATTTGCCAAGTGGCGTAAGGGATTACATGCTCTTTCCGGGCTTTAAGGGGCCAGGGAAGAATTGGCAATTGAATAAGCCCCTGGAATCGCTGCCTGGGAACGGGAGGCATTCTCGCAGCCTGCTTGGAGGCAGTCCAGCGCCAAGCCTGGCTCTAGTCCAGCCTGGGTCCTGAGCCAGGAGGGAGTATGTGGCAATGGGCCGTGGGTGCTCCCTGGTTCCTAGCACTGACTCGAATTGAGGCTGGAGGTGGGAAAGGATTGGCCAAAGGCAGATCTAAATTAGAGGTGGGCAGAGAACACTGGGAGAAGACATCTGAGAAGGTGATTGATTCTCAGTCTGCTATACACAAAATTGGGAGAGATTTTAAAATTGCTTCCATTATCTCCAATAGCACATAGGGGCCCCTTCCAATTTTAGTTCAGTGGCAGAAACTAGCAAAATAGTAATTGAAAAGAGCATGGGCTCTGGAATTCGAACTCCTTTCTTTGTCAGGATGAGAGCACAAGTCCTATTTACCTAGAAATGATGCATTGGCAGGGAGGGTTCATGGATTCAAAGTGAAGTCTAGGAAAAGAGAAGTTAGTACATAATAATTCATCGGTGCTTCCCTACCATAAGACAAGAAAGATGGTGCTGGGTTCCCCATGACTGACGAGAGTCTTGGGGAGAAATTTCTGTAAGCAGACCCAGGCGGGATAACTAGCCCCCTGTCTGAGGGCCGTGCTCCCTGAGAACAGCCTCTGTGCTTATTCTACACCCAACAATCTACCCTCTGATCTGCAATCTGGTGTCCTGAGTGGACTTGCTCTAGAGCATCCTGTATACACAACAGCCCCAGTTTTCAAACAAAGCCTACGTCCTATTGCATTGTTTTTCAGACTGGAATCTTAAATCATATTCTCAGAGGTCCATGAGCTCTTTAGAAGAATTTTTTAATTTTTTATTTTCATTTTAAATACAGAAACTTTAACATAAGCATCATCTGGATCACCTCCTTTTTACAGAGTACTGCCATGTAATGTCAATGCTCAGACTGCATTTGCATTTTTTACTGTTTTCGTCAAGTGATCACGCAGAGTCTCATAGTATAAGTCTGAATGCAGTTTCTCAAACTTGGGTGTATTCAAGAGCCTACAAGTTCTCAAGTTTAAGAAACACAGTCCTATTATAAATAATATGAGAAGTTGGTTTATACATCAGTCTCTTATAAGTTTGACTATGACAAATTGATCCTTTTCAGCTTAATCACTTTGAACAAAGGGCCTGTGGTATCTGTAAAACTGATGCTTAGATGTGGCAACTGTCCCAGCACATTGCTGATCAGTGAGGCAACTGGCCAGATGGTTTCCTTCTGCAAAGCTCTACTCTCTACTGTGTGACAAATGGATTGTGATTAGTTAATCAGACAAACTAATCTCTGATTTGAAATAGAAGACTTTTCTGATCCTGGATAAATCACTTCATAAGTGCTCTCAGCTTTCTCTATAAAATAAGGGATAATATTAACAAATAAAGGCAATAATATGACTACCTCCCTTACCCTGAAATGGCAATAATTTCAGGCTTTCTTCCATTCTCCATAGATCTGGCACTGCTCCTGACACAGCGCGTTAAAGGGTTTGCCAATAGAGCAATTCAACAACATGGGAATGGCATGAGAAGAAGAAAGTGTTGGAAAAGTCATCCCTGAGGTCTGCAGATTAGCTCTGGTAAAAGTATGAAATGATTCTGCAGGCAAACAGTGCATGTGAGCCTTCTCAAAGAGTCTGGATCTGGGTAAGAGTAAGCATACTTTTGGATGCAAGTAACAGAAAATAACGAAAGGCCCCATTGACCCAGGTAACTGAAAGTGCAGAGGTAGCTCAGGCTTCTGGTATTAATCCAGTGGCCCAGCACTGTCCTCAGGACCAGTTTCTTTCTGCTACCCCACCTGCCAAATACAGTGTTGGCTCTACCCTCAGGCTGGTTCTCTTCATGGGCATAGGATGGCTGCCAGCAACATGGGGGTCACATGCATCCTCAGCATTCCAAGCAAGAATTTCAAGATTAACCTGATGAGAGACTTCCTTGACTTCTGTCTTCCCCCACATACCACATCCAATCTGTCAGAAAATTGTGTTGGCTCTACCTTCAAAATACATCCAGCAAACAACCACTTCTCACCATCTCTGCTGCTACCACCCAGTTGCCAGCCAGCATCATGTCTCACCTGGATTACTGCAGTTGCCTCTTAACTGGTCTCCCTGCTTCCACTCCTGAATATACTTTAAAAATGTAAGTCAAATCATGTCTGACTTGTTCAAAACTCTCTGATGGCTCCCCATACACTCCAGAGTAAATGCCAACCACTTTGCAATGCCCTACAAGATCTGACCTCCTGGCTCCTCCCCAGCCCTGAACCTTCCTGACCCTAGCTCCTGCCACTCCCTCCCTCCCTCCCTCCACTCCAGCCACACAGGCCTCCTCATTGTTCCTGGAAACACGCCAGGTGTGCTCCAGCTTCTGATCACGGACTTTATACTTGCTTCTTACACAGAGCCACATGGCTCACCTTTGAGTCTTTGCTCAAATGTCATTTTGTCAGGGAGGCCTACCCAGAACACCCCATTTTAAATTGCTATGCTCCCAGACCTCTGCATTCACAATCCCCCTACCCTGATTATTTTTCCCATAGTACTTGATCACCTTCTGGTATATTTATTGATTTATTGACTGCTGTCCTCCTTCCTCCCCACAGCTAAAATAGATTTATCTATTTGTTTTAACTGATATATCTCCAGACCCTGGAACAGTATTTGGTTCATCGCAGGTGTTCAAAATATTTTGTTAAATTAATGAATAAACTGAAATGGCTAAGGACACCCACTGTACTCTGAACTCTTAGGAGGGAAATATCTAGTCTCTAAAACTGGGAATATTAGCAAAGCAGGACCAAGCCAGGAGTTTACAGAGTTTGAAACTTGAATTATGCTCGGAGAGAGAAACTTATAAGAATCAACAAATATTAACAGCATCTGTGGTGCTTATTTAAGAGGATTATTCTCGGGTCTCAACACAAACTAACAAATCAAAATTTCTGGTGGCCGGGGTCATAAAATCTGCATTTTTTAACAAAAACAGTGACTCCCAGGTGATTCTTCTATTCATCAAAATAGAGAAGCACAGCGTGGGGACTGTGTGTAAATGCCTGGCAAGAGCAACAGAGACGCACTGTGAGACATAACTAGATTATGACTAAGAGAACTGAAATATAACAAATGGTATTAACAAATCAGAAGAAAGAATGTACAAACAGAAGAAGGGAGATCTTCATGGATTTAGGAAAAGGAAACCCAAAGACCAAAATTTGGACAGTGTTTTTCCAGTACTGTCCAAGGGACAAAGACCCACATCTGGGGATTACAAATAGTTTATAGTCACTAGACAGGGTTATGAGATGGTTTGTCAAACTCCACCATGTGCAACAGTCCCTAAAACCATCCATTTCTCTTTTGTGATTTTAAGACAACCAAACAACTTTCTGGTTACTAATATGGTTCCCCAGGCACCTGTGATTTAGAAGGGACACTCTTACATCAGCTAAACAGATCTGTGGGTCCAATCACCACTTGATCCATCAGCTAAACCCCTGTCCATCTTTACCAAGTCACCACCCCAGAAAGCAAAGTATAAATAAAGGGCTTTACTTCAG